>JABFOV010005069.1:0-12718 GCA_022817685.1 Aradophagus sp. ZL-2020
ATAATTTTTCATGGGGAAGCCTTTATAGGGCCTTGTTATGCCCTAATAAGGCGTTTATTTATATACTGTAGTAAGGTGTTCCTTATTTCTGCCTTATAAGGCATTCATATTAATAGGGCACGCCTTATTCAATTTCTACTAGGGCTTTGGCACGGTCTGGTCTTTCAAAAGGCGAGGTAAAAAAAGCCAATACTGGCCCGATATTATCACTCCAGTACTGTTAAAATACTGGTCCAATACAGTTTCATAAATTTTGCCAACTCTGGCAACTCTGTCGTCGGTTCAGTGACAGTCTTGGCCCATTTGTACTTTTCCCATTGGGCTGTTTTCATTAAAAATAAAATCTGGCGAGGTATAGTTTATGAAATTTGTTTTTCGTTCAGTCAACGCGTTTCAATATTGCAATAAACATCCGATTGATTATTCTGATTCGCTTCGATGGCGTATTACCATTAAAATCAATGATCATTTAATTTTCTCTTTGATTTGAGAAAGCATCAATGAATCATATAAAATTCAATGAAAACGGTTAATTATTCAAGTGAACATTATTCAAAGCCGATCGGATCGTATTACACCCGCTTTTCAAAGATGAAATTATATCACAAATCTTTTCTGCATGGAAATACCAAAAAATTTTTGAATGAAAAATAACGGAACAAAAACAAATAAAAGAAAAAAAGGTTGTAATATCGAAATATTCTCATGCATTTTTTTCATCATTGTTCAGTTGACAAGAAGAAGTAATTAACTAAGTTAATTAACATTTTCTTCAAAATTTTCTTTCACCTCATCGGCTATCGTTGATCCCGTCAAACATTTGAGACCCGTCACACCTAATTACAGAAGTTACGCGGAATATGGAGCATCCACTTAAAAGACACATTTATGAAGAAGTTGAAAATTTAACGCATGTGCAGGGCAGATAAACCGGCACAATAATTTTCAAGATCAGCGTAATAAACTGTTTTACGTGCCTTTAGCGGCCGCGTTGTATTTATCACGTGAGAAATAAGCTGAAAGGGGAAGAATTTACAAGGGATAAGCCAAGTGCAACGGACTTGATTCAATTAAAATTTATACGATTGAATTCCTCGTGTCACTTTTCTTTCGGATTTTCAATTTCATACGTGCCCGCGGAAGTGTTTTCCGCAAATTATTTATCATACGTTTAACATAGTTTAAATTAAATTGTTGCCTCGATCAGTGAATCCGACGGAATTTATATTATTTATATCGTTTGTTCCGGGGGCTCATAGAGCATGCATAATTAGTTATTTCGTGACACGTTAATTAATTTTTCATTGTTTAAAAATCGAAAATCGATCAATACAGTTTATAATTTGAAATCAAAATCGTTCAATTTTCAAGGGATTATAAAATTTCTTGACCCAAAATTTGGGTTCCGCAATATTTTTATTTTGCCTAGAATTTATTTCTCACTTCAATCTTATTTTACGTAATTACAAGTGTATTTTATGATTATTTTCATTTATGGAAACAAAATTCGAACACTCACTTGATTTGCAAGTATATTACAGTTTTTGATGATTTTTTGATAAAAATTTACATTTTTGCAATTTACATGTCTGCAACTTAAAAATATTATTTTTATTTTTTAGTATTAGATTAGAAAACATAAAAATTTAAATATAGGATTTAAAATTTAATGTGAAATTCAAGTAACATGCCAAAATTTTGAGTATTTTTTCTTAATTACTTAATTATTCGTTTACTTATTTGTTTATTTACTTATTCACATTCATAAATATTTATAAATTAGTATGCATTTTCAGTTCATTTGTTCATCACTCTAACCTCTGCTTCAGGCGAAATATGGCAAAAGTAATATGTGGCAAAAGTAGCGATCAAAAAAAATTCTCTCCGCATGAACGGATAAATTATTGTACCTAACGAAGATCGACACTGAAAGTTATAAATTGCAAAATTTCCGTTATACGCGTAATACGCGATTCACTCGCGCTGACGTAATCTTGTAAGTTGTAATGCACCTTCATCAGCGGATGGAGCTTGAATTCAAATGACGCCGTCGCTTATTAAAATTTGATATCCCGCGCGCCGTCTGGATCTTCGTGGTGCTCACTGTGTTCTCGGGCGTTCATGTGAAGTTCCGCAAAAAAAAAAGGCGCATTTCACGTCCATGCGTGTAAGAAAACACCGCATAGGTTTTCATATTTTTGTCGCTTGATCAAGATATAGTTGTGGGAGTTGCGTCGCTCGAGCGGTTACACGAAAAGATTTTCTGTCGGGAAAACGTAGGAGTGAAATGCTATAGACAATGTAAATAATATGCGAAAAATTTTCAGGACAATATTTTGTTATGATTTTTTAATAACCAAAAATTAAAATACTAAAGATAAAAAATTTTGAACAAATTCAACAATCAAAAATTTTTGAACTTAAAATGGTGCATCAGAATTTTCGTTTATTAGTCAGTGAATGTAAATGAATTTTCGATAAATTTCTTACAAATCTTTTTTTACTACAAGATGATTAAAATTCATTGAAATAATTTTTTCTGCGTATCGATATGTGCGCAATTTTTCACGAGTTTTGAACTTGAAAATTTCGAGATTTAAATTTCGGAAATGAAATAAAGGACATTTGACACAAAAGTATAAAAACGAGTAAATTATTAGAAATAGATATTTTGGTTCATGTCAATGATTTCTATGAAAAAGTTCCCGCAGTTTTTGATATGGCTGAATTAACCTAACAAATATAGGTAAAGACTACAGGAACGTTTTGTCGTAAAACATTATTTGAAAATTTGATTCTTTTGCGTGTAACCAGAGCAAATTCAACAAAGAATCGACCCTTTCTCAATATTTTTTATTTTTATACTTCATACCCATCCATCAATAGCATGGTTTTGGCGTCAATTTTGAAATTCAAATATTGCAATCCAGTATGTCATCCTTCTAACCAATAACAAATTAATCATTTCTAATTATTTTGGTAATTAATAATTAAACAATAGTGCAATAATAAAATTTTGGATTAAATTATTGTAATCGATAATTTTCCAATATGAATTTCTTCCAAATATTATGTTTACTATTTTATTAGGCTGTGACTATTCGCACCCTTCGTTTTCCGTGCCACACGGAATTCCGTGAGTGCGAGAACTAGTTATTTCACACAAAAATCCGTGTAAAATTAGCCATGTGAACCATCCGTGCAAACCATCCGTGCGCTCGAAGTCGGAACGAACTTTTCCGTGTTCAAACATTTTTGTGATAAAGGTATCAAGAACAATAAAAAATCAATTGAGTCCAAATACATTTTTTTATATAATTTATTGCTGAATACTTTTAGACTAATTTTGAGGTTAGCTTTTTATAAAATTGTTTGCTGAATGTGTCTGATTTTGAAAATTAGACTCATTTAGCAAATAATTGTATGTACCTTTTGTTCTTATTCTGTTTTAATTGGTAGAAAAGAATTGTAATCAAAAAGTAACAAAATACTAAATTTCACTTCAAATCGTGTACTTAAAGAAGCTGAACGTTTATATGCGATTGGTCATTTTAGGGTCCATAATAGAAATGCATTCTAATATGTTTGAAATACTCGTAATTTAAGGCACATTCTAAAAATGCCACTGAAAATTAATAATGTTCCTTAACAGTGGAATATACATGTAACGGATCTCTTAGGGTCTCATATATGAAATGTTTATTTTGATCTATGCCTAACGTTATATATTCAATATAAATTTGTCTGAGCAGTCCCATTAAAAAAGTGGTTATTTTGAGGACATTTTTTATATATTACAGTTATTTTAGAGGCCGCCTATAAAAGAATTATTCTATATGATATGGTAGTTTTGAGGACATTTCCTTTACTTAATGGTACTTTTCAACCACTAAATAAAATAATACTGTTATTTTAAAGTCATTTTCTTCACGTTATGGTATTTTTGAGTTATAACTTTAAAAGAATTGCAGTTCAATCAGCAGTTGTTTCAAGGATATTTTCATGTATAACTATTATTTCAGGGACAGATTTAAAACATATCATTTGTTATGAAATGGTTGTTTTAAAGTTGTTTGTCATGTAATTCTACTTTTTTAGACTGTCTATAAAGTATGGTCTGATATTAATTTTCCACTTCGATTACGTTACGTTTCGATTACATGCATTGTACAATTGTAGTAGTACAATCCTATAAACATTAAAGTTATTTTAAAAAAAAATTTCTTAATTTGACGTTATATTAGAGTCCGTCGACAAAAGTACTACTCTATAAAAAACGGTTCTGTTGAGAACAGTTTCTCTACTTAATGGTATTTTGAACTACCAAATGAAAAGTATGGTCGTTCTGAAATGATTTCTTCTACATTATGGTATTTCCGAGGTTTATTTTCAAAAATGTTACAAAGAAATCTGCAGTTGTTTCGATGATATTTTCATTTATAATAGTAATTAGAAAGATTTCGAAAACACATGTGGTTGTCATATATGTTATATATGTAGCATATATGCGAACATATATGTATATATGGTAACATATATGTTGAAACATGCATATATGTCGCATATATGCTACATATATGTTCATTTTTACCTCAATTGTGATGTAGATTATATTATACGGTGTAACATATGTTACCCGTTTTCACATGTAGATTATTACATGTCTGTATTTTTCTTATATTACAAAAAATTTCTTTAGGAATTAGTAGTATTTTACAGTAGTATTTTACAGTAGTAGTCAATTCGTGCATAAGTCAATGTTTATAAATATTTAATTTACATACTATATCTCTTTTTTCATAAATAGTATTACATTAACATAAAATCAACATGATTATCTATAAACGTTTACGTTACATCAGTACACAGACATAAATATATACCAGATCCATTTGAATATTTTGCGTTCAAAATTCAAAACTTGTTTTCAAATGTTTATTACACTACTACCACAAATTTTTCACAGAATTTCGATAACATCTAATGTTACATACCAAACTGTTTAACCATTTTACTTCCAAAATTTTTTAATTTTTTTAGCCTGAAATAGTGGCATAGTAGTCTAAGTGTTTTTTGTAAACTTTATTCATATTCTGTCAGCTAAACAGTATAGCCACATACTTCCAAAAAAAATATATAAGTTTAAAGTACGTGAATTGGGATCATTTAATTAGCCGTAAATAATGGCATAGCAGATACGGCTTTTTTTTTAAACTTTATTGATGCTCTGCTGGTTTAATTCTAATGACAGCAGAAACACGAAACTTATAATAATAATTACAGCCTAAAATTTGGGACTGGAGCATTTAATTAGCCTAAAATAAGCCTTAAATTATGGTGGGGGTTAAATAGCGTTCTGCTAAAATGTGACTGCTAGCTTTATAGATGTCGCACGGCAAATAATCTGGAACAGACACCTTGTTAGATCATTGCAAGATTACCTTTTTCCAGAAATCTTGAGACAGTCGAAATTTAAATGAAAATAGCAAGAAAGTGGCATCACGATCACAGGAATGCTAGTAAAGATGTAAATTTTCTTTCATCATTCCTAAGCTCAGTATTTTATATTGAAAAATAAGTTTTTTTTAACAAATACACTGTTAAAACATGTGTCATTTTTGGTGACTGAGAAACCAAAAATGTTTAAGTTGTGACAAATTGAGACACGTTTGGTGTCCTAAACATTAGAACTGTCTTTGTAGTGTATTTATAAATGTTATATTTGTGGGATTTGTTTTGGACTCCAACGTCCAGTTTTAGATGTAAACACTAGCGATAAGTTCAAGAGGGGATGGATAACGATAGGAACAGGTATTTTCCTTGATAGCAGTTTTTGGCGGCAGTTTTAGTCCGGCCAAAGGTATTCTTCACTGTTAATCAGGATTACAGTGAAGAAAATGTTGTCTTTTTAATGGCTTTTTAATGACCGGTGTTCAATCGAGGCCGCACGATACCGGGAAGCTAACAATACTGCTATCTATACAATTATTTCTTGAATGATTTTTAAATACTTATAAAATTACGTTGAATCATATGGTGTGACATGCAAAGTTACGTTTTAACAGAAAAAATTCTGATGAAATTCTAAAATTGATGTTTCTTGTTAACTTGTGTGCAAATATCTTTACAAGCCTGACGGCATATTTTCTTTCATTTTCTTTTCTTTCAATCGCAAGATTAAAACAAACGGTTGGTCGGACGAGTTAACTCCCGTTAACTAAAACAGTTGAGTAAGAAGTTGTTCAGTAAAGTGTGAATGCCCGTGTGCACGAAATGTTGGTACATGCCGATCAATTTGTACGTAGCAATAGAACATCATCACGCAGTGATTCGTTGGTTGAACGTTACAAGTACTTGAATACTTTGAAACATATTTGAATGGGCTTTTCAAAAATGATGGAAATATCAAGAAAACTGTTTGTTCGATATGTTGGTCAACCTGGAAATTGAATATGTATTATTATCGCTATGTACAAATAGAAATACGATATTTTATTTAATGTTTCTTCGAGAAATCAGCGGGAAATTTGAATTCAAGGTTTAAAGGCGATAATAAGAAGAGATGGTATCTTACGGTTTTTTCACGCAACCAAAGTCAATGCTATTTCAATACAAAGATCATTATTTATTGCGTCTTAAATTCAATCGGTAAATATTTCATTTTGTCATGTTTCAGGATCAACTCGAACGTGATAACTCCCCCCACAATTCCGGCAAACAAAAAAGAGCCACATGAGAACATCAGCAAGATCGCTAAGAGGTACCTCGATGACAATATGCAGCAAGCGTGGATTAATCCTCGTCTGATTTCAATGGTAAGTTTATTGCGCGGCGTTTATGGCATCGGTGAGTGCATTCTCAAGTAATTTTTACGACGGACCCTCGTCTTTCGAAATGCCACTGAAGTGCTTGGATTAGAGATTTGCGGACGTTATTCGAAATCAATATTCTTCTACCCGTCAAATTATTCCATTGAATAAAAAAAAAAAAAAAAAAAAAAAAAAACTGATAATTTATTGCGAATTTCATAGCGTGATTCATTTCGTGTTGTTGTTTCTATATAAATTTTTAATTAAAAAGCTTATATACATACAAGACAATCAGAAAACAATTTATTAGAAAATAAAGTACAATGTATAATTGTAAACGAACTCAATAAATATTTAATTATTAGATGTTATTTGAAAGAATTAAATTTCGTCTGTATAAATTTTCATACATGAATGAAGGAATTATTAGATGTGAATTCATTTTTTTTTTTTTTTAACTAAATGTAAATTTTTATTAGATTATAACACTTTGTTCAATAGATAGAAACTTTTTAATATTAACAAATAAAGCAAATATGATGCAAATATGCATATTATTTAATTTAAAGAAAACGTTGTTTAAGTGAATATACATATGTATTATAAAATAATTTATGAAATTATAATAATACAATAAATATTTTACATAAAAGAGTCGAATGGGGTAAAAACAAAGATGAGACACTTAAAAAAATTATCTTTTGTATTGAACTTTAGTATTTTAATCTTATATTGCAAATCTGAAAATTAACAAAATGAAATGTTTAATTTCTTATTATAATCTCATGATAAATTCATTTTTATAAATGATAGAACTTTGCAGGTTTTTATTAATTTATTTTTTTTATAAAAGTTTATATTAAATTTTGGAGTTAAAGCTTCCAACGTTTATTAATAAAATTATATCACGAAAATTGATTCAGACATTGAAATATTCTGACTTCTTGTTGTGAAATGCTAATAAATTTTAGAAATTTTAAAAACATATTAAATTGACATTATACCGATTGAATGAAAATACAATATTTTGTTACACTTTTTATATTTTAAATTTTACGAGGATTTAATTTGTTACAAAAAAATTTTGTCAACTTATTGCACATGCTTGCATAATAATAATTATTATAATTATCATGATTGAATGATTATATATTTTTTATAGAATTTTTTGTGAAATTTACTTTTGTTTTGGCCAAATTGACAATAAAAGTTGTCAAAAGGCCCCCTGCAAATGAAGTCGCGTAACCGACCTCTGATTAAGATTGGCTGGCCAGGTATTTGAAACCGAAATTAGAAATAATAAGGAAGGATGGCGTTATAGTCACAATCGTAGGCGCGCGAGAAAGACCGAGAGAGAGAGATAAGCGAAAAACCGGCTTGACCTTTTCCACCGCGTTCCAACTGTTTCACTTGCTGCGTATTTGAATCTACAATTAATATGTATAAAAATAAATGTGTGACTACGAGTCACTAAAAAACAACTCAAACCCTTAGGTTATTTAAAATGACTGACGAGCCACTGTATAAGTAAATCAATTGTAAAAGTTAACAAATAAATAACTCAATAAGAAATTAATAATTAAATAAATAAAGAAATATGAAAATACCTGACTCACAAGTCAGGCGAGCTATAAGCTCCCCTTTTTCTTTCTCAATACAATCAGGAGGACAACAAGTCTCAGAATTTTTCTTATTTAATTACACACTTTCGTTTCACAATCCAAAGCGGATACCCGATCTCTAGTTACTTAACCGAAATTGAGTTGGCAATAAGGAGCGGGAAGGTAAGGCTCTGAAATACCATAAATTACTTGCTGTACCGCCGACCGTCCAGAATTGAAGCGATGTACTAAGCGAAGCGAATCAACTCTAGAATTATGAATCTAACAAGACAAGCGGCGAAGAATTGGAGCGGACGGCGATGGACGGCGGATCCAACAAGTCAAGCGACCGATTTATTTGACTGTCGAATTTGAACTCAAGTGTCCGCTGACACTTTTCGACTGGGTCAGCGTAGTTGCGCTATCGGTTACGCGCGCCGATGCCCAAACCACTTTTCCGATGTCAGCGAGACCCTCTGATGTCCCCCTCACGAACCATGAGTGTTAGAAATTTGAAATAAAGGCTCGAAAGAAATATCCGTTTACTGATCGTGTTTATTATAAAAATTACGCAAATTTTAATTGACTATGTTAACATGACAGTCGTCATAATAATAACTTATCACAGTTTCTCCTTTTGTTTGTGGGTAAAAAAGAAAATAAAAAAAAGGCCGAACTTTTGACCGAGTTTCGTTAATTTGGTGCCTTGAAATGTAAACGTAGGTGCATGTAATTATATTTGTTTCCTTATCGTTTCAAGAGTTTTCTTCATTTAACATTTTTACGACGCGAAAATAATTATCATAATTTGCGCCAACTGAAGTGTTATCCATGAAGTTTAAGTGCACTTTAATTTTGTTCAACAAAATTTACTCGACACACACACACTTGCCACTCGACGATTTCGTATTCTGCTTTAGCATTTTTTTTTGCAAACGTCATTTTCCATTTCTTTTTCTTTAATGTTTATCTGAAAATCAAAATAATAATACAAGCCGTAATCTGACATTAACAATAGAAAATTTTTATCAGAAATAAAGTTGGTAAAATAAATAAAAAAAAAGTTGTTAGTAAAAAAGGACGAAAAAATAATAATTTTTTTCATAATCATAATCATAATCATAATCATAATCATAATCATAATCGTAATCACAATAATAATCATTATAATAAGAATAATGATAATAAGAGAATAAAAAATATTGATTGAAAATTGAAGCTTGGTAAGTTTGATGTCATTTTCGGCGCTTATCATATCAACTTACCAAGGGTCCTAAGTTATTTAACGTATAAAACCACTTGACAGTGTGCTCGATTTAGTCGACATCGTATTTTATTACATTCTTTTTAAACTTTTTTATTTTGATAGCTATTCCTTTGATTGAAATTTTCGTTATTAATTACAAAATTTTAATATTTTTACATGTAAATTTTTATTTTCAACAATAATTACAAATATCAGATGGTTTTCAATGTTATTTTATCATATATACACTGGCGGAAAAAAAATGCAACACTTAAACTTTGTGAAAAATAGCCTAATTTAAAACTGATAACTTGGCCAATTTTCAACGAAAATCGATGAATCGATGAAAATTCTCAATCAGTATTTTTTTACAAATAAAAAAGTATCCTTTTCCGTATCATTCTTAAGTTTCTGTCCCAGGACGAAAAAGTATATTTTTTTGTCCTAGGGCAAAAAAAGCAATTATTCGCCTTCCTTTGTGAAAGTGTGTTCCAGCTTTCGTTGGAAATCACCTATTTTCCGCTTTCGATACATAATATATTTTATAAATCTTATTTTGCTATGGATGAAAAAAGAAACACTAAATTTCCAATTAAAATGCATCTGAAATTAATAATAATGAAATGTTTATAAATATTCCAGTAAAAATTGATTAAAAAGACTCGAGTTATTTAAACTTCAAACTTATTTCGAACATAACGATACATAACTCGTCTACTTACCCCAAGTCGAGTATCCCATAATCCGCATGACGATCTATTTACCCATAAAAGTTTCTTGTTGAAACAATAAGACTATTGTGACGAAGCCCAAGAAGCACTCGGTCACAAAAGAAATCCGAGGAGAGTTCGCGGACGGGAGGAGGTACGTTTTAATATTCGTCTTTGTTTGGTTCATTAGCGTGGCACAAAAGTGGCTTAAAATAATTAAGTTTCCGTGCATAATGGCAGCCCATTTTGATATTTTATTGTCAAAAGGCTGCGGGCTGATACGCGGCATTGGTTTGTGTTCCACCCCCCTCCTTTTTACCCCCCCCCCCCCCATCGCTCGGCCTCCTAGTCTCGAAGAATACGCGACCGTTCGTGAATCGCTTGCATCATTTGTTATCGCCATCACGTTTTAATTTCACGCGAGACAAATTACCCGGGCAGTTGCCAAACTTGCGAAATAGAGGGCGCGGTTCGAATCAAACCCAACGGTTTCTTATTAATTACGTAGTAAAACTTGACAAGAGCTAGACAGTCGCTGCAGGGTTTGTTACGAAGGGAAACAACGTCGGCTCGATGTTCAGTGATATTTGCTACCGAAAAAAATGGAATTTCAAGAAAATTGAAGGTTATTAAAACTAAAAAAACTTCTTGTACAAATTGTTTTATAATTGTTGTAAAATTCGATTATTATGTAAATTATAATTTTCAATTTCATTGTGTCGTTAAATAATGATGAACATGTAATTAAAAGTGAGAAATATAAAATATTTTATGCAAGATCTAACCAGAAAATGTAATGTATTATCAAAAATATTTTTAACTGGAATTTCAGGTAACTAAACATTTGTTTGAAAATTTCAGTTACACCGTAAAAAAGTATACACTTAAATTATATATACTGAAGAAGGGAACTCGAAAATTAAACCAATGAAAGTGCTTAATTTAAAATATAAAATCACTTATAAAAATATAAATTGCAGTTGCAAACACTGTCTTTCTGTTTCATTTTAAATGGATAATTTTTGCAGTGTAATATTTAGGAAATAATTGCAATTACTATAAAATAAATTTGACAAAACACATTAAGAATATAATCACCGTTACTCAATATTTGAAGGAAATACATCGACTGTCGCGGTAAATAATTGCAAAAAGTTCATGCGACAAACTCCCAAGGTTCCCGTGCCTTTTTACTTCTTTATTATTTGAAACTTTGAATTTCCCGCTAACTATCCATAAGTTATTGCCAACTTCCCAAGTCACCATAATCGAAGTTAAGTCGCCACGATTGCGACTTTTTTGTTGTTCAACTTGAACGATTGGATATTTTTATCACGAGGGGCAAAAAATATTGGTTAATGTGAAAATCGGAGTTCTGAGACCCGGTAATGAAGTGTTCGTTTGCATACTAAAATTGGCATCCTTGGCGGGAGGCGGGGAGCACGCGGTTCGATCGTTCAGTCAACGTCAAGTTAGCGCCCGAGTCCCGAATTGAAAAACTTTGAAAAGCCTGTCTCGCGTTTCATGATTAATGCCCGGCCAAGATGGAGGTAATTGTTTAGTTCTGTCGATATAAATTACACCATTTCAACGCCTTCGAGTCTCGGTACTCCATTCGATTCGACGTTGCGATTTGCCGGTGTCAAAAGTTTAAATAAACTGCGTTAAATTGTGCGGCGGGAAATTTGTATTGATACAATGTCACCAAACGGAAAAAACATTTTGTAAATGACAATAGTATAAAGATTAATTAAAAATAACAGAATGCAAACATTCGTTTTAAATGAATATCGACAAAATTATTAATGATGTTCGTAAATCATATGATATACAAAAGAATTTAGGTTAAATAATGTAAACAAGTAGAATGAAACAATGTAAAGGAAGGTCAAGTTATGTAAATGAACGAAGTAAACTAATGTAAATAAACGAGATAATGAAAGTGAAAAAGGTAATTGAATAGTTGAACTTTATAAAAAAACAAAAGTTAAGAATTAGACAAACATAAAGAAAACAATTTAAACACTGTGAAAAAAGAGAAAAAATGAATAATGGTCAAATAAGAAGTAAATTAGTACAATTTATGCACAATTGAAAAAGGTAAGGAATAGATGCACGAAAAAAAAAAAAAAAACCATGAAAATAAACCTTACAAGACAAAGAAAAAAAAAAAAAAAAAAAAAAAAAAAAAAAAAAAAAAAAAAAAAAAAAAAAAAAGAAAAATAAAAAAAAAAAAAAAAAAAAAAAAAAAAAAAAAAAAAAAAAAAAAAAAAGAAAAAAAAAAAAAAAAAAAAAAAAAAAAAAAAAAAAAAAAAAAAAAAAAAAAAAATTTCTTTGTTATATGTCACCTCC
>JABFOV010005070.1:0-12711 GCA_022817685.1 Aradophagus sp. ZL-2020
TTCGTTTCCAATAATGCCACAAATGACTAGGAATCCAAATGAAATTCAAAGCAACCTCAAAATTTTCACAAATGAAATTAATGTTATTAATTAATTTCAATAACAAATAATTGTCAATCTTTTTCTTTTTTGTGTTTATAGCTTTCAAAGTACTCAATGAATCAGTAAAGATAGAAAATTGAGATTTAACAGAGTCTTTAGTTAAAATAATAGAAATTATTTTATTAAGTGTTATAATAATTGCAATAACTTCTGCAGAAAATATTGAAGTATGGCTATGAAGCTTCTCCAGCGAAAACCATTTCAAAGAAGGAGAAAAAGAGGCTGCACCTACAAATAACCCACTCTCACCTTTTGATCCATCGGTGTAAAAACAAAGAGAGTTCTCTAATAGATCTTTATAAACAAGTATAAATTCAGCATTATTACTCGACAGCACATCGTAATCAAATAGCGACTTATCTGAAATTATAACTTTCAATTTGGTTGAATGAATAGGAATATAATCTATGAGAGGGAATGAAGACTTGAAAATTTTTCTGTAAATAGAATTTGAGTAAATAAAATAATAGTTATAAACATTAAAAATATCATTTAAAAAATTGTATTTGAATAAAGAGACTAAAAAGAATTATACAACATTCCTAAAATCAATCACAAATTTAACGTCGTCTATCATCGTTTGGTTACTATTTCAAGAGTGAGCAAACGTATTAAAATTGAGAAATAAGTTCACATAAATGTGTCCTTTTTTATTTGAAAACAATTCTTTTGTTTGAATACGCCATTAATAAATGTTTGTTTTTAATTAATAGAAAATAATGTTCTTACTGGAATAGGTTAATAGTTATGATTGCTTTATAGTATAACTGGAAACTAACTTTTTCTATTGAAGACAGATAACTTCAATAAAGAAAAAAAATTCAAAGAAAAATAGAAAAAAATACAAAAGTATTTATAAGTGCGTCCTTTTTAAAGAAAAAAAAATCGGAAGTTAACAACTTCGATTGAAAAAGGACGCACTTACGCGAACTGAATTGTCTATTTCTTTCTAACAAAAACAGTTGTGTTCCGAACGTGACCACCGTAGTAAGTAAAGCAATCCATCTTTTTTTTTTAAACTAGAAATGGAAAGAGATGGCGCCTACAGAAAGTAACATTATTTTGTAATAAAAGAGGACCGACAATTAAGCTTACATAAATGCATCCTTTTTTGTTATTAAATAATGTTACTTTGCGAATACGCTACAAGATAAATAACTTTGCTAGGTCCCCATGATTTGTCGAACCCATTTTGTTATTGTTTCCAAAAGAGAATACAAATTTACATTGGCCGTATGAACTCAGTTGAGTTAGGTGCCATAAAAAAAGATAGAAGAAGAAGAAGAGAATACAAATTATTAAACTTATGTCACGTTTTGGCATAAGAGCAGTGTGATCAGTTTGCTGGACACAGCTCATAGCCAACAAATACAACAACAATATAATTTTATGTCAGAAGCAACTAATTTAGAATTCATAATTTAAAATATTTCTTTTTGGTGTAACTATACATTGATAAAATGGATTCTGAAGAATTAAAATTGGCATCAAATGATTGGATTCGTATTGTAGATTCTGCTATGAAGGTATTGTAATTCTTTTTTTTTTCTTTTGTACAGTGATTTACTTACTTTCTACAATGAATGAAATTTCTATTTTAGATTGGCTATACAGAAGGCATCGAAAATGGAACACAGTCTGTATATCAGGATGGATTTGATAAAGGATACGAAGAAGGAATGAGAATAGCTTTCATTTTAGGTCAATATAAAGGTTTAATGGTTAATTTACAGATTGAACATGAATGTCCAAAAGAAATTGAAATGATTTTAAGTACCTCAAGATACGGGTCGTGTTATATATGTAAAGAAAACCTGACTAATCAACATGACCAAAAAGAAGTATCTATTACAGAAATTGTCAATTGTCAAAGAGATCACTCTAAACATATTGTACAAACTTTATACAATTTTTTTTGCCCTTTAGTCAATGAAAAAGGAATAAATATTGAACATTTAAAATTTTATTTTTTGAGAAAAAGTTTGTTTTTCTTTCATCCCAGACACATGTAAAGAGAAACAAATTTGTAGTTTCTTCTTTTTTACTTTTGATCATATCAAAGTTCCTGAGATTTTCTGCATCAGTATACCCAAAGCCTTATATATTTTTTGGTTTATATTAAATCGATAAGAAATGATTTGTTTACTTGAAGTTTTGGACTTAACTTTATTTAAATTATAACTGTCTGAACCTCAACCTAAGCTGAAAAATTGTAATTAAGATAAAAAATTACTCGATGCTAGTTCTAATATAAACTACTTTCCATGCAGTTCTAATATAAATTTGGGCACAGTTCGAGCAATGTTTATCTTAAAGATATTTTGAATTTGGCGCAGATTGAATAATATTGATCTAATTGCATTTTAAGTCTATTACAAATTCGGCACAGTTACAAAATACAGAACTGAGAAATCACTTTATAAAAAACGCTACATTTGTCTAACGTTTAAAAAGATTTGTATTTAACCACTTCCATATATAATTCATAGTCATTATCATGCTTTTAGTAGGTATTACTATTCATAGTATATTTTTTCAAATCTTCAATTTAATAAACATGTTTATTTGTTTTATACAATGTTTTTCTATTATATATCGTAACAAGTAGATTGATTATAATGCATTATGTTTGTAATTCATTAAATCAAATTTACAAAAGATAATAAACATGTACAACTCAATATCTCCTTAATCTTTAACGCATTTATCTATTCTTAACAGGGTTGGAAAAAAATCATGATTTAAATTTAAAACATTATTGAACACACATAATTTTTCAATTAATTTTGAATTTTTTGTCTTTCACAAACATGAATATTATCATGGTTACAAGTTTAAACGAATTAAGTCTGTATAACAACAATAAACAATTATTGCACCTATTTTGCAACACTACTGTAATACATTTTTTATTCAAATCATTGATTTATGTGAAAAAATCATTTGCCAACCCTACTTCTCAATTGCATTATGTATGAAATATGCTTTGTATCTACAAAAAATTATTCAAGTATAGAGATTTACAATATAAGGTGAATTAGATATTTAATATTAAATGTAGCTCCAGTGGTTCCACGTTGAAATGTTAATCCTGCAATCTCTGGTATCTTCATCACGAACATGCTTGCTGCATTTCTGCTTTAGCTGCTTTCAGTGCTGTAAGAAGAAAATTGTTGCATTTATTACAAAAGTTTTTATTAATTTAAAATGTAATTTACATCAATAGTAAAACATACTGTAAACATATAATCAATTGCAAAACTGTATGGTAAAACGGATATTTTAAATATTCAGCAATATATTGAAGTATGTAACAATATTGCTAGAAAAATATGTTTACAATATATAGATAGTAGATGAACCCAGTGTCAGTGGTCGCTTGGCTCATAACGAATGTAGGAGAGATTCATATTCCCCACCACGGCGCCCTCTCGCGTTGCGCAGATTCATGCTCTTTAACGGTTGGATGTAAGCCAGGAATTTATTAACTTTTATATCGAAATATACTCAAAAAGAGACTTAAACAAGGTTGTCAATAAATGAAGATAAAGCGCCTACTACATAATAAGATGACTGAATAAATCTATGTGTAATTTTTCAAGTGTATGAATTGAATAAGATTTAGCTAATAAATATACTTTAAATTACTCAATATTTATTTGACGACATAAACTTGAGTTAATTTTACCAACTAACAAGTTAATTCAAGAGAAAATGTAGTAAGATATATTCATCTGGATTATTACTTGATTTAACTTTTTTTTTGTTATTTTACTAGGTTTTTTTCAGTGTATAAAAATTAGTAAAAATTATTCGAATCATTGAAAAAATTCTGGACCGCAAAAGCTTCTCCACTTGTTTCTTAGTTTTCCAAGAAAGGAAAAAAATTCATGGGTAATTGCCGGTTTAAAAAAATTTGAGGATGCTGGACTCACGAAAACAAAGATGGCGCGATGCGTCATCTTTATTATGGCACAATGCGTCATCTTTACTTTCACTCTTTGATGAGTCATCTTTAAAAAATTTGAGGACGCAATGCGCCATCTTTATCTTCTCAATTTAAAGATGGACGAATGATTTTTGTTCATATTGGCCGTATGAACCCATGTTAAGGGTTAGGTGCCAAGAAAAAAGAAAGAAAGAAAGAAGAAAGAAGAAGAATGATTTTTGTTTTCTTTGGTATTGCGTCATCAATATGCTGATAATGCTCAAACTTTTCTAAAGTTTCTCAAAATGGGTTTATATTTTATAATCAAATTTCATGAAACTTATTTAAGACTGCTAAGACTCTATATATAATTTAAAGATAATTCACACTACAATGCTACGAAATATTTTTTACTAACCTTCACGCTCTCGTCTTTTCAGCTTTTTTCGTCGTCGTTCAATGGCGGCTAATTCAACTTTCACCGAGTTGTAAGTCTTTCGTAATTCTGACAATTTTTGTTGCAGAACAGCTATCCGTTGACTTCCATCTAGTTCAGGATCTGTAATGATATAAAAAGTAGGAATAAGTAAATAACATATTAATTTTAATCCTTCTATATCTAGAATTAACTTTGGAGACAAACGATTAAACATTGTAGAAGAAGATAGGTTTTTTCTGTATAAAAATATATACTTACCAAGCTCAACGTAAAAGTTGTATTTCAACGGCCTGGGAGAATTGGAAGAATAATTGCAGTTGTCTACTACATTATTAGCTGGCGTTGTTGTAATTGTAGTCATAGAAGTTGTCGTTGTTGCACTAGAAGATGAACTGATAGTACTAGTATTCGTAATGTTAGTCCCAGTTGTAATTGGATTATATGAAGAAACATTATTTGTATTGACGTAGACATTTGAACTTTCGCTGGTATCGTCGCTATCGCTAGCAAGACCATGGCGTCCATTTCTCCCGCTTTGTCTGAGAGTTTTCTTTGAGACACTGTTCCCACTTTCACTATGTTTGCGACTTCTCTTCCGCTTTTTAGGGGAAGATGACTCATCGTACGATCTTTTGTTCGCTGGCTTTGTCAAAGATAGCGCCATGGCCATCAAAGACGATGACTCACCATCCACTTGTTTATGATCCATCTTTTTGGCGTCATAATCGCCCTCTGAACTATCACGGTTTGGTTTTGACGAATTATCTTCAGAAGCTGGTGAAGATCCGCCGGTTCTTTCTTCTCGCGGCGATTCTGACATATTGGAAATGCTCGAATCTGGCGTGGTTGGAGGTGTGTTATCCATGACAGGAGCAGCTTCGTTACTATCTCCGTGTGTAGGTCCTACAACAGCAACCATCGATGGAGCCGGTATAACTTTCTGTTCATGCTGTGCTTGAACGTGGCCTGCTGCTTGACTTAATTGGCTCAGTTGATTGCTCATTTGACCTCCCATCTGACTTAATTGGCTCAGTTGATTTTCCAGTTGACTCAGTTGACTTAATTGCCCCAATTGCTGAACCATGCGTCCTGATACACCGACAGTTCCAATACTACAACTCTGCGGCAACGCCATACTAATAGTGACGCTACTTTCGCACATTTTACTTTGTTCAGATGACGTGGGGGCGCTGGCGAATGGCATTTCCATCAATGTCGCCAATGCGCTATCATTCATGCAGTTACTTTTTGGGGAATTTTTATTCCCAGATGTGGTAGAAGATTCTGGTTCCTCTTTTTCCTCTAATTCTGATGTCGGGGATCCCGGAATTTCTTCTTCACAAAGTAATGAGCTGAGGTTTTCACGGTCCTCCTCTCCACGGTCCGTGCGCAGTAATTTAGTACCAATCCCACTAGCTGCGCTACTTTTCTTTTCTCTTTCTTTCTCTTTATCCCGCTCTTTCTCAGCTTCCGGTTCTATCTTGGGCAAGAATGTTTTTTCATATGAAGATACAGGTTTATCTTCTTGAAAATCTTCATTATCAATAACTAGACGCTGCTCAGAGTCACTGCTGTCGGTTGAATCTGCAAATTCTTGATTCAAATTTAGTGTTTTATTTTTATCCCCACTGGTACTTTCCCAGTGTAAAGAAAAGCCCTGATTGTCTAATTTCATCCAAGGTCTGTCCAACTTTTTGGCACTTTCTACCGTCGGCATGATCTTTGGTGTAGAGTCCGTTACTATATCTTTTTTGTTTTTTTCTTTACTTTCATCATTATCAAACTTTTCAGATTCTTTATCATCACCTTTTTTCGAATCCCCTTTAGCCGTGTATTTTTTAATAATTTTTCGAATGGTGGTGATTTCCATAGAATACGGATTCGAGCCTTCGTTCTTTTTCGGCAACTTTTTCGGCGGGTCCACAGTTTCGTCTTTCTTAAAGTCTTTGTCCCTCTTTCCGAAAGCAACTGCTGCTGCAGCTGACAATTTTTCCTCAATAGATGACGTAGCAGGCAGACGTGCTGCAATTGGGATTGTTGCTGCAACACTGGGAGCTAACATAGGTGAAATGTACTCATAATTTTTCGTTTCCACAGAAGTAGTTGTAGGTATTAAACCAGTGAGCGATGAAGTAGTTGTAGAAGCTATTGACGAGGTTCCAGGTACCAGTGACTTAGATACTGGTTTTTGATCCGACGTTCCTTGTGTTTTACTATCAACAGCGCACTTAATTAACATAATAACTGTGCTGTCATCTTTTCCTGATGCAGTTGTACTCTTTGCTTTGATGTCTTTAATATCAATTTTATCGTTCTTTTCATTATCAACAGGATCTTCATTGGCGTTTGTCCGGACATTAACTACAGCTTCTTTTTGACAGCTGCGCGTACTGTCGTTATCTATGTCGGACGCTATTGCCAATCGATCTTTCACGCTGTCATCAACACGACCAGTCGGGCCATCATCGTATAACAAATTAGCAGAAACTTTAGCCATGTTATCCTCCGTTGACTGTGTATTGTCACTAAATTCTTTCTTTATTTGTATATGTTGTGCGATTTTGTCACACAACTTATCGAAAGCTTCTTCACAAGCTGTGGAAGTTGGAATTGTCTGAGGCTGTCTGTTTGGAGAGAGAGTTACATCCTCGTTTGTCTTTGTTTTCGCTACAAAGTTCTTCCTGCTTCGCTTTTTGTAGTCTGAACTGAAACTTTCTGCCTCTTGTTTAACTTCCTTTTGCAACGCTGGAGTAAGTTTCACTTTCTTCTTTGGACTGTTTTTGCTGGAATCTTCTTCGAATGACCGTTTTTTCAATTTGTCCTTCTCTCCATTGAAATCGCGTTTGTTTCTAACTTCAAACTCAAAAGGTTCTGGTTCCTTAAATTCATAAATATCTTCGGTGCTCTCTTCAAATTTCGGCTCAAACGTTTCCACTTTGATCTCAGGCTTCTTTTCTGCTTTAGGTGATGAAACTGATTGCGAAACAAGAGCTTCGTTATTTTTGTCAGCCGTCTTCAATTCATCGACCTGCATCTGTTCGACTCTCATCATGTCCATTTTTACTGCCTTATCAAAACCCTTCAATTCAGATCTTATCTGGTTTAAATCAAAATCGCGACCTTTTGGCTGTTCATCGTCTGAATCTGGCTCTGATTTGACTTCCTGCTGTGCACTATAATTTTTACCAGGTGTTCTTCGCAATCGTCTCCCGCGACGAGGCTCCTCATTAGCCTTACTTTCTTCCCGTTCAATATCACTGTTATCCACCTCGACTTTAATTCGATTTTCTGCCCGCTTTCTAGCTTCTCGTCGAGTTTTTTCTTCACCAGTTGTAGACTTTGCCTTGGATTTAACCGTGTGTTCCGGTTCTGTAATATCTGACTCGTAAGAATTACTTTCTTCACTATCAGATGCTATTATAGATTGGTCTGTTTGTCCAAACACTTTTCTTATTCGACGACGTAGTTCTGCAGATAAATTCCGATTGCCTCGTAGAGAACGTTGTCCTAATGGCACTGCCGGACTTTTTGTTCTCGTACTGCTACAGCTAGATGTTGGCGTAGCTGATCTTATTGAAGACTTTTCCTCGTTCGTTTCTTTCTTTGAATCATTATCTCTTTTTTCTGATGCAGGTGCAACACTTTGGGCACGTCTACGTCCTCGTTCAGTTGCAGCAGGAGCCACGGATGACAATCCGGTTGTATTGCTAGATGCACAATTTTTATTGTCACTACTGATAGCATTTTTCGAGGACGTCTGTGACGTCGATGACAATGATAAAGCCTTTTCAGAACTCGTACCCGATGTGGCTTTTGTGCTACTTGGAGTCTGAGGACGGGGTGTACTTTTTGTACGTTTTACTCGCGCTTGCGTTTGGGTGAAATTTTGTGCGATTCGCGAAACCTTAATCCACTCGTCATAACGTGTATTCCAGCCTGTATAATGAACCAAATATAAAACTCCTGTGGGATCCGATGTATGATCCACGTCTACGACCTTTGCTTCGTACGTTACTTTAGATTCATGATTTGGTCCATAATAAACTTGCAAACGATCGCCTACTTCAACAGGTCCTTTGTAACAAGGTGCGTTGTTATCAGGCTTGTCTTCAACTGCAGGTCGCTTTTCGCTGTCATTTGCGTCTTTTCGCTTGCGCCCGCGCTTTTTCAATTCATCGTCCATCATGCGCCTCTGCTTCGAAACAGACTTTTTCTCAGCTTTATCTACTTTTTCACTTTTATCGGAATCCTTTGATGTTGCACTACCTCCAGTACTCTGAGTTCCGTTCCCTCCTTCCGAACTTTCAAATTTATCGGCTAACTTCTTTGTTACTGAATCTTCTTTAGATTTCGATCGAGTTTTTGCGCTGTCTTCTTCTTTGCTGTCCTTTCCTAATGATTTATCTTCCTTTCTGTCTTGGTTAATTTTAGATTCATTCTTATTGCTTCGTTTATCTGTTTTTTTCTTGACTTCATCTTTCTCTTTTACTTTGTACTTTGAGCGGTTTTTCATTACAGAACTGCTTCGTTTTTGTGATTTTTCGCTACTTGATGCTGAAGATTCTTCTTCTGCTTCTACGTTAACATCACTTTCTTGTCCACTTGCACTTTCCTCACAATCCTCCAGCTGCTGCGACTGTTGCTGCTGCTGCTGTTGCTGCTGCTGCTTCTTTTTTGTCGTTTTCGGCAAATCCTCTTCTTTATTCGAAGCCTCTTTTTTAGTCTCGCGTTTTTCTTTCTTTTCATCATCTGCCGGTTTTTTCTTACCATCTTCCTTTGAATCTCTATCATCCTCCTCTTTTTCAGTTCTTGAATCGCGCCCCGCAGTTAAAGGTACTGGAGTATTTCTGTCTTTGTCACGAATCAAACTCCGTCCAGGACGCTGCTTGCGAATTGATCCGCGCGGATGATTGACCATTGTACAACCTAATTTTCGATAAAAATCTTCGAAAGAGTGCAAGAACTTTTTATAAGCTTGTTTAACAAGATTATATGTTGATGAATTGCTTTGCATAGAAAAACTCAATCGTCGAGTTACCGATTTCCATTGATTTTGATTAGTTACGCGATTATAACCACCCAACTTGTACACTGCACGAAACAGTCGATATAAATCAATATCTTCATTTCCTATCATTGGACAGTTGTTGATTGGTGTACCGCGGTCATCCATAAATTTGTACAACTGAGCCACAAAATGGTCCTTTTCCTCTCGAGGTTCATCATCTGAGCTCTGTAATTATATATTCAAATAGTTAAGTCAATGAATTCACACATCATAAGAATAATGCATACATTTATGAGATACTTCACTTACATCTGAATCAAGTTCGCCGTCAGAATCACTGTTGCCACTTGATGCAATATTTCCAAATAACAAATCTCTGTCCCAATGAGGTGGCAATTCATTTTTTTCAAGAAACAATAAAGCCTTTTCAACGGCAACTTTTAGTGCGCTATTCTCTATTTTATTAACTAACTCTTTTGTAAATTCTGTGGCTTCCTTTTTAGGGACTGTATAACTGCAAGAACATAAATTATTAAAAAAACTGAAAATAATAATAATTTGTAAATGTTTGAAACAGATAACTTACTATCTAGCATCCTTGAAAGATCGCACCAAATAATCATCTCGTACGCGTATCCTTACTGTATCTTGAGCTGTTGGTGCAACAACTAAACCAGGAAACCAATTGTCTTTTTTCTTTTTGTCCCCAAGTTCAACACAAACAACGCGGCCGATTTCGGGCTCCGTTTCCATTCCTTCTTTGTTACCATTACCACTTGCAGAATCATTAATTCCTCGCGGAGGACTTTCTTCATCTTCGCTACTGTCATCTCTGTTAATGTTTCAAATTAATATATTAATTTTATTGATTTAATATATAAATAATTATTTATAACATTACTGATTTAAGCATAATTTATTCATTTATTTGTTAAGATGTATGTTTGTTACTATAAGCTAAGAGTTCTTGACGATATTTTAATAACTTTGGTTACAAAATGATTTTTTTAAGTCAACAAAATACATATTCTTCTTTGCAATATGGTTTTTTTTAATATAGGCGCATATAATATTTTTCACACTTCAGGACCAAAAGTGGCGACTATCAGGTCGTATATGGGTACCAAAAGTTTGAACCCCTCAGAACCGGAGAATCATCTTTTTCAGACCGTTTGATGTAAAAAATACAGTTTGGACCATGCACCGAAAATATGGATTCAGAAACGGTCTGCTGGCTGACCTCGCTTTGCTCAGCCAACTTGCACTTACTCAACTTATACCCCAATTCTGGGAACCACACATTCAGTCCTTGGTACAAAAAATATTATTTTGTCACAAGTGTGTGAAAACGACATTGTTTCTTGCAACAGTGATGAAAAAGTGTTTCACATTTTTTTAAATTAATTCTAATTTTTTCATGATAGTAATTTGTTTGAAAAATTATATTTTCATCTCAATTAAATGGTAGGTTCTTCAATTCAATGACTTAAATACTAACTGAGCTTGTCTGGATCTACGACCACGACGCCCTCCAATCACTGGATTTCCAAAATGTTCCGGATGAGTAAGCGGTAACTGATCTAAGGTTTCGCTTTCTGCAAAGTGTCGACCGCTTTTCAAACAAAGAGCGGTTCTCCGCAGAGTCGTGATGTCGCCATCATCAAATACAACAGTATATTGACTGCAATCTTGGATTTTTGTGATAGTTGCTTCAACATAATCTTTTTTGTCACTATGTTTGGCCTCCACAGAAGCACCGACTCGTAAAACTCCTTTGATTTGATCATCAGCTACTGTAGCAGTACCTAAACCTTGCTTAAATGTAACTCTACATTTCACTGAACGAACAACCTTCCTGATTTTAGCTTCACAAAAAGCACCCTTGTATTTGGCACTAACTTCTGTACCAACAGATAGGTATGGTGGATCGTCTCCCTAAAAAAATTAATAGATTTTAGTATTTTTTATATCTCATACCGGGAACCAAATATTTTTTGAATACTGGGAACAGTTTATTTGAAATTGAAATAATCAAAACTATATGATAAAATACAATAATTATGATCTATAACATAGGTTTCAAATAAATTTCTTGGTCCAGAACAATTAGTAATAAAATGAAAATATTTTTTCATATAAAGTAGGAAATTTATAATTACTTAACGTTGTATCACCGTAGTAGAAATGCACATGAATTATGAATTTTTACGGGATTTAATTGTTATTTACATTTAAAAAAAATATGTATGTATTTAAAAAATGTAATATATTTTGGTTTCTTCTTCACTATTTACAAAATATATAGTTTCACAACTTTTTTGCATATACATTGAAAACCAACATATAAACTTTTAATTTATTTACAAACTTATACTTATAATTAAAAAAAAAGCATGGTAAGGACATTGTATCATAACAAATTCAATATTTAGAATCATGAACTTATATTTATAGTACACTTTTCTCATTATGAAATTATACTTATCCTTAATATACAGATAAAAATGCTAAGGTCACATACATGATCCTTTTATAAATATTTTGCTTGGAGAATTTAGAATCAAACTCAATCGGTTCTTAGTAATACAGTATTTATAGAAAAAAAAATAAATAATAATTCATATTCCTAAACTTTATAAAGTATATCTTGAACTTTCTTGTTGCAAATTTCCTTGGATTATGACTACTTTATCCAATGAAAAAATTGGAAGACAAAAATTGTTTAATAATTCATTATATTTGTTTACAAATGATTGTTATAAGTGTTTTTAATCTCCCATTTTTTTGGTCTCTTTGAAATAAACATAAAATAAAAGCCAAATAAAAGTATAACTTACCAACATTGTTCATTAAAGCTCTGTCCGCATATTAGAATGGAATCCGTGGAACAAGATAACTTCTCGCAATATAAAGACTAATGAACTACATACGATTGCATACGTCAATATAAAGAATCCTCTTTCTCCTCGTTGGTGGCCTCGGTCCGTGTTAACGGCGACGATCGCAACCCGAGTGTAAGCAGCTTGATAAAAGAAAAAGCAAGTCCGGTTAAATGAAACAGTCAAATTGTGCATAAGCAAAGATATAACAAATAAATGCGTACATTGCTTTCGAGTGCTCCGCGGTGGCGATACACTTTCAATTAACGTATCCCTGACAAAAAATCGAATCCACAATCTTATGTCGCGACTTTACCGTTCCTAGTCGACCCGCTTTCTCAGTTCACTTCTTACA
>JABFOV010005072.1:0-12707 GCA_022817685.1 Aradophagus sp. ZL-2020
CTAACTTGAGATTTTCTAATTCCATTCAGAGAATATTGTATAAAGGTAATGATTTATTGGATAACACTGATATTTTTTTGTTGTCAAAAACTCGTTTTAGAAATTTAATTTTATCTCGTTTGTAATTATGCTATTTTAAGTGTACTTTGGGAGGTCAGAACTTTATGCCGCAGTGTAATCACACTACCTTGCTATGTTATTTTTGTTTATATTATTTTACTACTGGGTGTGTACCCGTTAAATGAATAAATAAATGAATATTCTTTTCAGATGAGCTATTTTTATGTGATATTTATAAAATATGTCATGTTATTGCAATGTGATGTTATATTTATGTGATGTTATTGTATCTGTCTTGTCTTTTCACGTGTGATGTTTTTTGATGTGTTGTTATTGCGTGTGTTGTTTTTACATGTGTTGTAGATGCTGTACACCGATATTTACAGTATGTTGCCTTTTCCGGTACAAATCACATGATAATTACTTAAAAATTGGCAGATTGTAGACGGGATACAGGGCTACAAACTGTATTTAGCCTTTTTTTATCTGCAGAAACACCTGAGAAACGATTCAAAAAAGGAAGAAAAAAATTTTTTTGCGTTTATTCTTTAATTTGAGGGCTTAAATGTTGCTATAATAATCTAAAAAAATTCGCAGACCATTCTCTAAGTCAAAAAATCATCGCAGGATTGCTAACAAACAATATTAGTTTATGGAATTTAACAGAGAAAATCAAACCCTTTAAAACCTCTTAAAAACGAATTTTTTTATTTACTTCTTATACTGTCGTTGAATTGGCTTAACTCCGCCAAAAATCTTAGTTTTCTAGCCCTACCAGTATGTTTTTCAACATAAAAAATTGTAAACCCCCGAGGGCACTTTTAACATTGTTATTCCGCTACCCCCTTTAGAAACTACTAATCATAAATAAATCATAAATAAATTTTTTTTATTTTATGTAATTTTTAAGCACATTAATAAATAATTGTTTAAATATTTAAATATCATAATTTTTAACTTCAAAATATAAAATAATGATGAATTCATTATGTATTTAAAATGTCAATTGAACAGATCAATATTTAAACAATTTCAAATAACACATAACATTAAAAGGCGCGCGCAAAGCGCGCGCAAACTCTAGTGCTCATATATTATACATGGAACGTACACATGATATAATATAAATATAAAATATAATTCTAAGAAATATCTACCTTGTTTATCAGAGTAGTTGTTACGGATTCATTTGTGTTGATGTCGCATTTATGCCTCTTTGTATGACTCACGAGCATTGAAACTATCATATCACATTTTTTTCCGAACAAACTCATCGTTGGAAAATTGATAAAAAAGGATTGTTTATTTAAATTAATTAATTAATCTATATATCAACACCAGTGCTACACACTCGAAGGTTGAGACATAAACTGACTAGCCAAAAAGAAACATTGATCTGAATTGTGATTAAAACACTTCAAATCTCTTGTTGAGATGAAAAAAATGTAAACATTGATAGAAAATTTCCTTTTGCTTTCATGGAGAAAAAATTTTATAGTATTTGATTAATGCAAATGAAATTTCAGTCAAACAAATAACTACTGATGTTTTTAGTTAAAACAACTGGAAACCATTTTTGTTTGTCAGTTTTCGGTTTTTTCAACTAAACAATTCAACTATCAACTCACAATCAATCAACATTTAAAAAATAATAAATTTTCAACTAATAATTGATCAGTTTTGCTTTAATCATAGATCATAATAATCTATGATGATTGTTAAATGCATTTTACATACAAAAATTAATTGCTAAATTTTGACTATCAAAATCGTTAACTGAACAATTTTTATAAAAATATGGCATTTTTCGCAAATTAGTTTAAATTTTTTTTATGTAGTATTTTCAAGTAGTATTATTTTAAAGCAGATATAATTTTTTTTTAGATCAATATGTGATCTCAAATTTAAAACATAATGACTGTTATCATTATACTTAACAGTTGTCAATATTGCTATAGAAAATGTATAAATTTTTCTATTTTTATACTGTTTCTTTATTTTACTATTTATAACTTACAAATAACCATTTTATTAAATTTACTTAATCAATTGATTTTATTTATTGGCAGATATACTTGTTGAATCATGTTGTTCGAAATAAAAAATTGTTGAACATTATTTAACAGGTTCAGAGTTGGGAAAACTCAATTATTTTTAATTAAATTAACGGTCAATTAACGGTAACTACGATAATCGGTGAATCAATTTTTTGATCAATCATTACTTTGAAAAGTGGAGCACTGATTAACACAAGAATAAATTATTTAAGTAAATGATTCTAGTTTAATTATGTAGTAATCACTTATAAAAAAAACATTAATTTTAATTATATTGTAATCAATTAACGAGTAATTAAACAAGTTTTTGACAGCCGTGCTTGAAAATAGCCACTTTCGGTGTAGGTTATTCGAACCGAAAGTTGACGTTTTAAAGCGAGTGCCGAAAGTTGACAGCGGGCCTCAAGTGGCTACTTTCAAGCACTCCTGTCAAAAAGCATCGTACACGCCATGAGCCAAAAGTCAGCAATCTGGGTCGAGTAAAAAGCAGCAGCACGAGAAATGAATTCGGGCTGCCAAACAAACACTCGGGCCGCCTCCGGCAGCCCTCGTGCTGCTTTGGCAGCCCCAACTCATGTCTCGTGCTACAACTTCTTACTCGCCCCGAAATGCTCACTTTCGGCTCCTGATGTGTAATATACTATCAGTTATTCAGAAAAGATTGACGAACAATTAAAATTATTTAATTATTTATTGATAGTGAGTTAGTAATTATATTATTTTAATTTTAACCGAGGGGTTCTTTAGCTTTAACTCTCACATAAAGAGTCATTGAGTTTTAAAAAATTGTAAAAAGTTTGAAGAGTTGAGAAGAGTGAAAAATGGTTACGATAGTTATAAAGGGTTACGAAGATTTACGAGAGATTTTCGGAGAGTTTTGAACAGTTTTTGGGAGATACATGCGTAAGAATATCTAGAAATACTTTCAAAACTTGTTATAAATCTCAATTTTCTAAGGAAATCGTTAAAAAATAACAATAATTTATTTAATTGGATTTTGTTGTAGACAGGGTTGGAAAAAATTACGATTGTTTCTAAGAAAATAAAAAAAATCGATTTCTTCGATTTAAATCAAAAAAATTTTTCCTTCATTTTAGAGATTTTTTAACAATAATAAAATACTTTCTTTTGTTATTTATTATTAAATTCATTCATGCAGAAACAAGTTAATCAAAATAAAATATTAATTTAAATAAAATACATGAATAACCTAAAAAATATTAATATAATTTTTGACATTGATTAATGAATACATGACTGATTTAATGTATCATAGTTATGTAAAATTTGTTAATGATTTATAATTTTGTTAGTTAAGTAAGTTCAAAATCTGCCGCCATTTACAAGATTTTATATCAAAAACAAAATTCACAGTGTAAACATTTATGACCGCCAAATTTTGTTTACAAGCTTTAACAAAAAAAAGAAAATTAGATAATAAATCATTTAAAATATTATATAAAATAATTATTTATTTATTTTTTTAGTATGTATTTTTTAGAATAAAAATTTGATGTTACTAAACAAAATTGTATAAATAAAAGTTTTTCGTTTCGACTTGAATTTTTTCGGCCAATTTAGTCATCGTATAAATTAAAATATTTCAAATTTTCAATTTTTTGTTATATTTGCAATTTTTAATGTGGATTTAAATTTACTTATATATTATAGATAAAAGGAGGATTGAACAAAAAAAAAGAAAATTTTTTTTTATTTCAACCTTAATGAAAATTTGTGCGTGTGCGGTTGCTTGTGTATATGAGGAACATGACCTGTGTCGGGGTGAGGCCTGCTCGACGCTCATACTTGCGGCGCATAGTGGAGAGTAGTGGCCATGTGAATCAGCTGCTACAGCGTGTCATAAACAAAGCGAGTGTTTTGTAAATAATATATACGTAACTAATATATTATTATATAAATAAATTATATATAATAAATCATATATAATATATAATATTTAAACATGTGTCTTAATGTTTCAATTAATTCTTCTCTACAAAAACCAATAAATTACAAACAAGAAATTAATAAAACATGCCCAAGCGACAGAGTCAAAGAACGAACCTTTACTCTGCCTCAAAGCGGTAGTCAGAGATGACGTTGTCACGTAAATACTGTCATGCATTAGTTGCACACAAGAAAGGCACGCGTAACAAAAAAAAAAACAATTCAATTTATGTTTAAATAAAACTAATTCTAAAAAAACACAGTTAAAGAATGAAGCGCGATAATCAAATAGCGCGTTTCTATTTATTTTGAAGCGATTTCTTTCATACCGGCTGTACACGAGTCCATCCTGTGCTCGTTCAGTTTGCCGGTCCCATTTAACAACATTTGCATTTGTAGGTCGCCTTAGCTGATAAACCCGTAATGCTCGGTTATATTCGTTTAATTCCTTTTGCATTACGATTCACAAATTATTTTTATAAAACTTAATTTAGTAACATTTAATTTGTATAATAAAATACATACTAAAGTATAAACAAATTATTATTTCACATTATATTTTAAATAATTTATTATCTAAATTTCTTGTGTTTGTTAAAGCTTATAAACAAAATTTGGATGTCATAAATGTTTACACTGTGAACTTTGTTTTTGATACGAAACCTCGCAAATGGCGACAGATTTAAAACTTACTCAGGTATATAAATCATTAATCAATATTATAAATCATTAACAAATTTTACATAACTATGATATATTAAATCAGTTATGTATTCATTATTCAATATCAAAAATTTGATTAATATTTTTTAGCTGTTTTATGAATTTTATTTGAAATAATATTTTATTTTAATTAACTTGTTTCTGCATGATTTAATTAATTAATAAATAACAAAAGAAAGTATTTTATTATTATTAAAAAATCTCGAAAATAAAGAATAATTTTTTTGATTTAAATAAAAAAAATCGTGGTTTTTTCCAACCCTGTCTACAACAAAATCCAATTGAATAAATTATTGGTATTTTTTACCGATTCAGCTATTTCAAACTATTACATATTTCAAATTATTTGCGACCGACGCTGTGTAAATAATATTACTTGGCCGTCGCAATAGATAAAAAGCGCGTATCCAACTTTTTAGTTTAAACGGACGATCGATTTGAATTGTCAAGCGATACTCCGCGTGAGCGCGAGTGAGTGCGTGTCGCGAGTATGGATATGCTTTAAGAGAGAGTGAGCGAGCCTAAGTCCGATAAGACCTAACCGTCGACTGTCACTTTGCCGTGCTCGAAAATAATCATTTAATTCGTAAGTGAATTATGAAATTCTTTTATTTGAAATTTTGTGAGACTACGAGTCTCTAAAATAACCAAATCCCTTAGGTTATTTAAAGTGACTAACGAGCCACTATATAATATAATAATATGAACATGAAACAATAGATCAACAATTGAATTTGAAATAAAATGTGCCCCAAGCTGTGACTCAAAGCTTCATTTACTACAAGTTGTGTAGTGACTACAAATCACTTTGTGACTACAAGCCATGACCCAACAAACACAATTTACAATAAATGAAATAGAAATAACTACAAGTTGCTAAAAAACATGCATTAATTTTTAATCAAGTAATATGAAATATCACGGCCAAAGTGACAGAAGCCGAAACAAAGAAATAAATTAAAATAATCTCAAACGTTCAATTTAACAACGCAGAATTTCCTGACCTAACCAATGCAACAATTCCCTTTGCCAAACTTGAAAAAAGGACTCGAGTACGGACTACAACTCCGCTGGCTGGAGATGAATAAGACGGTTTAAAGGGACAGGTAATTTACAGGAGGTGTAGGTGCGGGCTTTGAAACTCACAAAATTGACCCGTTCCGCCGACCGTCCCAAACAATACAAAACCGACCTGAGATTAAAATGGGATATCAATGTCTCAGAAGATTCGACTTGGATTGGATGGCGGCAGCGGACGAGAATTACTTTTACTGTTAACTAGAAATTCGATGACTATAATCGATGACTTTACTTTTAACTGAAAACTCGATGACTGTAATCGATGACTTTACTTTAAACTGGAAATTCGATGACTGATTGATAGGTGCGCGCGACCGTTTTTATGACAGTCGCGCGGACCTTCCGTTTTCCGGTGCGCGCACACTAGCTCTGCCTTTTCTGCGGCGGTCGGCACGAACACAGCGTCCCGTGCCCTGCACTTCTACTAGCTACGCGCGTTCAAAATCAAAATAAACGACACTGAATTTAAGAAAGAAAAAGAATTTTAATTCCCAAATTTTAATAAAACTATGTGTTGACCCCAATCGCAAACACAAATATTATACAAACTATTATATAGTTTATGTAATATAAATAAAATATTATATAAAAGAAAAAATGTTATATAAACAAATTTCAAACTATTTCTAGGTATTCTTACGCATGTATCTCCCAAAAGCTCTTCAAAATTCTCTGAAAATTCCTATTACTCTCTGGAAATCTTCGTAACTCCTTTTCACGCTTCTCGAATCTTTAAACTCTTTACAACTCTTTAAAAATCAATATCCCTTTATGTGAGAGTTAAAGCTGGCGATCCTTTCGATTATAACGTCATGATTAACGTGTAGTAGCATAATTTTCATTGTAACTCAAGATACATTATCAGACAGCATGAAAGATATCAGTACAAGAGAAATCTTTAAAACAATAATTATCTGATAGGCGTGTACACTGAGAGATATGATATACAAGATTCATACAACTTGCTGTAATGTAAATAAAAAATTACGATGTTTCATACCTCGATGGTCTTTTTATACAAATTTGATTTAATTCGTTATGGAAACGACAAACATTGATATGAAAATGTAAGATTCAGGGTAAGAAAGGGACAATTAAATGTGAAATTCAAGTATAAATAAATGTTTTATAGTAAAATTAATTCCACTTAACTCCAGATAGTACCACTTCAGCAACATCTCTTCGACGGAATTACCTGAAACTTCTAATGCAGGAAAATATTACAATTGATTACAATAAAAAAAAGCTAAGTTTTAATACAGCTCCCAATAGGGTTGTCACTCAGAAAAGGACAAATTCGCAGACTCTGTGGTAATCAAACAGGCAGCTTGCACTTTTGTCCTTTTTGGTAGCAACCCCAAATCACAACCACTTCAAAAAAATTATTTTTATTAAGTAATTATATAATAATTATATTTTTAATTACACAGCAATTATTATTAAGGCCTTAGACCACTCTAGCGTGTAAAAAAAGCTGTTTTTTCAAGAATTTTTTTTGAGTGCAAATAAAACGCTATTGAATTTTTTTTTATATATTTTATTAAGTTACTCTTAAAGTGTAATTGTGAAATTTTCAACGATTTTGAGGCCAAAATAAGGCCAGTACAGAAAAAAATCCGAGCGGCCTCCGGCGATATAGCGTTCATTGGGCGGAAACGGGGCACACTCAGGTAACAACCTAGAACAAAAACAAAGATTGCCCTTTATTCTTGACCTATTAAACTATAGAAGTACCTAGCCGATTTGAAAAATATGCAAATTTAAAGAAATCGGATACATTTGAAAAAAAAAGTTCAATTTTGGCCTACAAAATTTACCATGAAATTGTTTATAAAAAAAAAAACTATCCATTTCAAAAATAAAATCTCAGGTACTTCTGTAGAAAAAAGAATTCGGCGTCGATGGCAAAAAAAATCATGTAAATTCATTGATTAGTCGAAAAGTTACGATTCCGCCCAGTTTGAAAAACATGGTTTCGAGAAAAACGCGTTTAAAGATTAAGTTATAATTTCTGATCGAATTATTGCATTTACCTTTAGTCTGCGATGCCTGCGCCATAAAATATTCCTTCTAAATTTATCTCTGAGTCCCCTTGCTCCTTTCTGGCAGCTCTCCGGTCTATTCGTGCTTCTTTGGCAGCCTCTGTCAATGAATTTTCTGACAGCTCGATTCGGCGCGCGTCGACGGAAGCACAGAAGTTGTAGCAATTAGTGCCGATTTCGAAGCCCAAAACTTCCATAATCTTCATTATGCTGTTCAAGCCGTCATTAAACATACACACGGCAATATTTACAGCAATATCTAAAACATTTTTGCCACTCGATGTAGATTTTGGAGCCATGAACCAAACAACAGAATTAAATCTTTCGTTGCTATTTTGCGTATATCCTCCAACGCAGCGACTCAGGAGATCATCGTTGCTAAGATCTTCGTAAATGGGTTTGATTGCATCGAAAACTTGTTTTGGGAGAGCAGGTTTGTGCATATATTCGTCTAAAGTATCCATGGATTTTGACTTCTGCCACGAGCACCAGGAATCAATACTAGGTGGACATCTGTCATGTTGCGGCTCATTATCTGTGGAAATTTTATGGTATAATGTGGCCCAAATCTCGTTTCTCATTTTCTCTACCGAATCATGATTGCGACGAATCGCTAATCCGTAGTAAATCGTCAACTCGTCAATAAGTTTTCCGGTCAACTTGCCTTTTCCTCCAAGTCCTTTGGTACTTTTCTTCAGATTCCGAAGACGTGTGCCCATTCGTTTCTGAACGTGATCAATACATTCCTTTTTTTTCACGATGGTATCTGTATATGGGTCAGCATCAATAATGTGTTTAAAAGTTTTCGAATCGCCATCTCCGATGTAATTCGAATAATTGATAGAATAAAGATCTTGCGACCGCTGAAACATTTCAACCACTGCATCACATTCCATTTTACCGGAGAAGCCCTCGTGATTCACTTGACATGATTCCGCGTGTGTTTCTGCCCATTCGGCATATTCTTCTGTATCAGCTTTTTTTTCCAGAACTCATACGATTTACAGTACTTGGATTTCACACATATATCGATAACTTTCCCGGTAAACCAACCGATAAGCGACACTAATCCGAACAAAGACGAAAAGCCACGTTTTCTCCATGACCCGTTACCTGAGACAGTCAAACCGTTTTCATTATTTCGGGAACACTCACTTTTTTCCTGCTCTGCTGCTTTTTGCATACTCATTTTGCAAACAAGTTCACTTGCACTACGAATCTTGTCGACAAGTTTATCGTAAAACGATTGGAAAATCGGATGAGGTAGATCCATAAAGGCGCAGAACTTTTGAATACCGTGAAGACCAACTCCTATTAATCGCATTGCAAGAATGATTCTGCGATTTATTTCATATCCTGAACCAATGAATGGGCAACTCGGAATCATTTTTTGTGCACAGTTATAACACGAAATAACCAATTTGAATCCTAAACCACGTAGACTGCTCTGAGTGAATTTCACGTTTGATTTACAGGTTTTACACACAATATTGTCCGCAATTGCACTAAAAACTGTCATAAAATTTAATATACAGTATGCCACATTAGGATTCACTTCAATATTGTAAGGTCCTCGGCGAGTTTCAATTTCTTCGCAGATGTACCAACGCTCTCATTGTCTGCGGTTTCCAACGAGGTACGGTTTGGTGGTCGCCGATTACCAATTTTCGCTCGTTTTGAACTGCCACTACCTCCTCTCGTTCCTTTTTTATTCTGGTACAGTTTTTTATCCATGTTTCTAATACAACTTAATAATACAAATTATTAATACAAAATCCGATTTTCTTCGATTTGAACTGCAATGAAACAACTCGTGGCTATTTAACGGTTATGCTGAATGTGACGAAAGAAAGCAACGAAACAGAAACTCATACTGTTAGCAACATCTAGCGTTGAAAAGAAGAACTAAAATTCATTAGAAAAGGGTCGGTAAAGTTACCATAACAGCGAAACACAAGAGAAGGAAGGGCCCACCGAGCCGTCTCAGCGGGAGCTCTAAGCGCGCTAGCAGTCGGCCGGCGCTGATTCAGATTTGAGGCACAAAGAGTTTCGTGCCGGCAATAAGACTTATAATACCTTATTCTAGACACATTAAAGTATCGTTTAAGCCAAAAAAAAAATTGCATTTTTTTTTCTTCTAGAGTGGTTTAAGGCCTTAAAGTCAACGTCAGCTAATGTAATTTTTGTATTTTTTTCCAAAATCTCCGAAGTTTTTTCTTTGCCAACTAGCCACTCGAACATCATATTTTTTTGTGCAGTAGCACTTTTTTGAACAAACGGTATTTATTTATTAGTGATTATGTTTCGTTTGGGTGAACGACCTCTTGGATTTTTTTTAGTTGAAATCTCCAGGTTTTCTGCTTTTTCTGCAACTTTAATTCATACAAAATTAATAAAAGAAATGCGATAATTAAAATTAAACTTAAAGTAATATTATAAATTAAAAAATTTGTATGTTTATTAATTTATTTAAATAATATATAAAAGTCTATATAAATTAATATTAGCAAACTAATACCAGGAATCGATTTATCTTGTACAGTTTCGTTGCTTTGTCCTTTTAATGTCTGCCTGAATGATGGACTTACTTCATCTTTACATTTAGAAAAATTTAATTATTAAAATATGAATACAACATAAATGTAATTGTCATTATAATATTATAATTTAATAAAATTATTATTTTTAATTTGATCAAGAAAAAAAAGTAAATACATGAACTTGTACAAACCATTGCTCAAAATGAAGTTTTCTTGTACTTTTTTACCTTCGATATTTTGTTTATTTAATGTTGACTTTGATGGACCAGCTTTATCTATGACATTTAGCAATATTTAGTTATTGTATTTAGTTATTTATTTATTGTAGTATCAATACAAGCTATATTTTTTTAATCTACAAGTTTAATAATTATAATTCTTGTATATTTCCCCTGCATTCATTATAACATATTAATAATTTAATAACATATAATTAAAAGACCACGTGCTTTACATTGAACAGATAATGTATGAGAATAAGTAACATTTATTTTTCTGCAATACATTCTACTTGCCATTTAAATTTTCATTTTCTTGATTTATAACATTCAGTAGCAGTTCTTTCTTGATGTTCTCTCTTCGTTCGTACTTTTGATGATCCATGACTTTGTCCTCTCCAGTATTTGATTTCAGGCTCCTTTTTTTTTATAAATTAGTACTATTTTTTTAAAAGTAAAATAAATTAAAATTATAATAAAAAGAAAAACCTTGTCAATGGTCATTTTTGCATTGTTATCAGATGCATACGATGTACTAGCCAGAAAATGCATTCTATCAACTGTCTCAGTTTGCTAAAAAATTATTATAAAAATTATTATGCTTGTTTACGTAAAATAATTATATACTATTATTAATATTTAAAATATAGCCATTAATATTCTTTACCACCTTAAAATTACTTTTAAAAAATAAAGAAAAATGCGGTTTAAGTATTAATATTTTGAAATACATTTACTCAGATTATAAAATATTTCTACTAATATTTTGTATTAATTGTAGAAAATTATTACTTCCAGCAATGTAAACAAAATAAACACTAATCCACGGATTAATAATTGAAAAATTTTAGATCAATGTAATATTTAAATATTACTATGCATACCTCTAATTCTAACGTCGAATTATTATTGTTTGAGTTGTTAGAATCATCGTCTAAATCAATGATGTGATTATTGTGATCATGAACAAAATCGACTACATATAATTTTTATCTGTCTGTTGCACTTGATGATTTGATTTTCATTGGGCAACCAGTTTTCATAGTTCTGTAAATGAAATTTATTCGTTTAAAAATGTTTACATATTAAAATATTAAATGTTGAAATAATGCTTATCTTTAGTAATTGTAGAGATACTTACACTCGTTTTTTAATAATTCCTTTTGGAACATAATTTCCACCTTGATTGCAAGTGTACAATATTTCATAAAATAATAAATTTTCATTGAAATTGTTATAAATCTTCGCAGCTGCAAATGTTTTTGAACTTCTTCTAGTTAGATTTACATCATATTGATGTACATATTCTTTTAATTTGTTTTCAAATTCTATAAATAAAGAAAATGTTTCACCAATTTTAAAGCAGGTTTTTGACATTATTAAATTTGGCTCTCTATAAAATACAAATAAATACATGTTTAATAGTTTGTACAATTCTGACGCTGATATATCCGGTAAGAACAGACTCGTGGAATCTACGTAGATTAAGAGTGGATGATCCACTTTCAGTTCTTGGAATCTACGTGGATTTGAAGTCGAAATACGTGGAATCTATGTGGATTGAAGGGCGAAATATCCGGTTTTGAACATCGAACCCACGTGAAATATAGTACATCGATTCGACGTCGAATAGAAGCGGAATCTACGTCTACCATGCAAAAAGAATTTTATTAATTCGGTACTCACGTACATAGAATCTACGTGGAAATTACGTGGATTAGAAATCGATAATTTATTATTTAAATAATATGCTTGGCATTGCTTCCACATAGATTCAACATCAATTTTTAGAATATATTTAAAAAAACTGGTACAATTAAATTAAAGGACAAAATGGAAACAAGATTAAAATTAGATTGTTCTTTTTTATTTAAGAATTGACCGACATTTTTCACATTTTTATATACAGGGTAAGTTTAAAGTCCCGGAACGGTCGAATATCTTGAAAATTTCATATCAAAACGAGGAAACAAAAAAACACGTGTCAAATATTTTTCGAAAATCTATCCAACGACACCAAAATGGATCCTCCACCCTCAA
>JABFOV010005073.1:0-12707 GCA_022817685.1 Aradophagus sp. ZL-2020
GTCAAAGACTTTGAAATTAATTAGGAAAACAAGAACAATTGAAAAAGAGAATTCCAAGATATTAATTGCCTATTAAAAAGAAACAATACATACAAAGTATTACATAATCAATGAATTACGTTATCTCAAAATGAGATATTTGTTTTTTGACGAAGAAACCTTTCGTTGAGTGATACATCAGTAAAAATAACGTGACATTGTTTTCTTGATCACATTATTTGATGTTATTATAGCTGTATTTAATGATTACATTTTGAAGTTGAATTTATTATAATTTCAGTCTCAATGGATGTTTTAATAAAATACAAATTTCCATTAATAAGATGAAGGATCAAATTACGAATTGTTTTTTCCGAAATGACACTGAACTGATGAAAATAGCAATTCTAATAATTTTATTTACTTCGTTTTCAGTTATTTAATCTGCCAGAAATTACGATGATTTTCGGGACCGAATGACAGGAGTAATTTCGTGTGAGCGCGGAAATTTAAAAAGTACAAACTCATAAAGTTTACCGATTGCTCTCAAAGAGAGGGGGGACATAAAATATTTTTCAACGAGCATGGGATTTTGTTTGTGATACATTTTCAGCGCAACGAACCGAAGGCTTGTTTGGCGCAAATAATTAATTTTTATTCGTGCTCAATGACTTTTTCGAGGACAGAACGAAGTAGCAAACAAGTGTTCACTTCAGCGCAGTAGTTATAGCAGATTTATGTCAGCCACTCCGACTGCGCGTTGTCGTCGCAATAAATCTGAATTTGAAATTTCAATAGACTCCGAACTGTACTCGAATTGAAGCATCGACACAAATATCTGATTGTATTCGCTACTTATGAGAGCAGTTTTTTATTTATTTTGCATTCCGTCGTTTCATCTTCCAATAAAGCGTATGCTTTACGCGAAAATCGCCTAATAAATAAAGCCGATCAAACGAATAAATCGCCGTAACAAAACGGCTGAATTAATTGATGGCTGCGTTTTGTTACTGATTCATTTCGCGAATTTTGTAAATTGCATTTATATAAGTTTCGCACTTTTAAATCAACCGACGTTTGTTCGAGTGATGTATAACTGTTTTGATTAGATAAGGGAATTCGTATTTAAAGTAATGTCGCGGCAAAGTTAGAGGGCTGAAAATAATTGAAAGAGAATATTCATACGCGGTTCACGGAAATTAGGCTTGTGTTAATATTATGCCGTGTTCCTAAAGCTGGAAGTATGCTTTTCGATACAAACTTTTCGGATTCATAAATATTCAAAACTTCCTTTAAGATTCCTGCCATTTATGAGATTGTCGAATGAGCGCAAAACTTTCCGGCAAATCAGAGTATCGTGAATTACAAATCTTCTTTAATTCACATTCGAATTCATCTGTGTAACTCGCACATTAATCAACGTTGTTTTGTTTATAATTCTATTTTGCGTGAAATATGAAAATCAAATTCACGGTATGATTTAATAAATGGATAAATTAACCACCTCAAATAGTATATTTAACAGACTGCTGATTGTTTGCTTTGCAATTAATTAAAGATACAATAATAAACACAATTATTTTCGTAAGGCGATTGCTACTGGGAGTTTGATACAAAAGACCGAACTTAATTTATTTGAAATCAGGCAGGAACTGAATTTCTGATTTTAGAGTAACATTGCAGAAATTTCTTTCGCTGTATAAATTATTTTATGAAATTTAAAATTCCACTAGTACACAAAAAAGTAACAATAATTTCAGTTAGAAGTTTGATTTTTTTCCTATTACTTGTATGAAACGAAACACGGAAATCACCGTCAAGAATATAGAACGAACATCGATACTGAGGTTATGTTAGCTATATATTGTGCGGCTGAAGTTACTTTTATGTGCGTTTCTAACGAACGTTTCTGATCGCATGTAATTTCAACTTCGACAAGAGCACAGGTTATGAAACTTCTGTTTCTGTCACAAAACACGTATTGAGTTCCGCCGTTTTGTAATATGTTTTTAAATAAAGTGTAAACAGTTTCAAACTTTAATAATTTTCATTCCAATTGAATGTAAAACATATATTTGATGTTGACTTGTGAAAGTTTATTTTACTATACAATTTATCTGCATGTCTCACAATGAACGTTATAAAAGCATATATAAAGGAAATCATGTTGCTGTTTTATATTTCACGAAGATTCTTTTAAATTACTTTTTCTATGGTTCGCCGCAACATACTTCACGAAACAAATTATTGCATGTTTCAGTTTCATATAACATCCAAAAAGATTAATATTAAATTTATCAAAAAATATGCTAATTTATTAAAAAAGAAAATAAATAAATACTCATTGTTTCAAGAAATATTAATTAGTATTATAATAATGACGTATTTATACAGTACAACTAGACTTTTTCATTGTGATATTTCTCATAAATTCGCTCCTATTATAATTGAAGAACTTCCATCAATTTTATTCCGGCTAGTTAATTAAAATTAGTTTTAATTAAAAAAGTTTGAAAAATATATTGGCGGTTAAAGTTATGGCTAGCTTTGTGTAATAATCTAAAAAGATGTTCGAGAGTGCGTCAAAATTGTCTTTCAATTATCTGCACTCTGAATATTTTATGGCGATATTAATCATAAATACTATGCAAAATTGATGCGATTTTAAGTTTCAATAAGTTAATAATTTAAAAAAAAGCCGAAAAAAGGTATAATTAATTCCGCGTAAAAGTTTTGCAATCGAAATATTCGATAAAGATCAATCGTATTAGTTGATTTTATGAAATCTACACAAAGAAAAAAAAAGTTATTGAAACAAGTATGTATTACACCGCTGAGTACACGAAAAAAAACTGCAAACAACTGACTCGTGTCGAATAAGATAGAAAATTATAACGTTTAAAGTTAAATAAAGACATAATGTAAAATTTTTCATTTCTTGTTTATCTTTAGTGGTTACAATTTTCTGATCATTGCTAGGTCGTTTGCAACTTTTTCCATGTATTTAAAAACAATAACAACACGTCCTTGATCTAAATATGAAAGATACTTGATTAAATAACGAATATTCGTATTCGAGAGTTCGTTATTGAATGATGGATTCGTAAGTGGATCAAGAACGTGCTATTATTGTTTTTAATAAACAGCGGTCTCATATGAACGCGATTTTGTTTCAATAAAGTCTTCTTTACCCGAGTAATTAAATCAATTTTCTCGCGAAACAGTTACAACATACTAATTTGAACATTGCATTCAAACAGAAATAATTCGAGTGTTCTGCAAATTACATAATACTTTGTATACTATATATGATCTAAAATATTACACATTAACAAAAGTTAATAAACGAATAATAATACATATATTAATTATTCGTTCAATATTTTAAAATGAATTGCAAACCCGGGGTTGCTATTTTTATAATTGGATAATTAACAATTGACCTGTAACGAATAATTTATAGATATATTTTTAAATGCATACAAAAAATTGCACGTTCAAACAAAAACAGCGGGATTGAACGTTCACCCAATTTTTCCATAAATTGTCGTCAGTCATGTTTCTGTTTCGGTTTTTTATTTAAATAAACAGTTTTTCGTTCATTTGAAATGAACCGATAGAACCGTCAAAGCAATAAAGTAAAAAATTGCATTTCAGTCGAGGTTTAAACGTCATGGCATCATACACAAAAAACCTGGTTAGAATGAAAATCAATCTACATTTTTGATTGGCGTAAGTGACAAATTGAAAAGCAATATTTATTTTACTTATAACAATTATATTCAACATTTTCAAGTCGCTTAATTGCAAAATCTTGAAAAATACATGCTTTATACATCACTGGGAGGTCATGTAATGCAGTTTGGTGCACGACATATTGGAAAAAAAAGTTATATAACGAAAAGTCGTACTTTGTTTAAACGGATTTATTAACGTCAATATTTGTATCTTTTCACTCAACATATATTGTGTTGTTATATTGCAAAAAATAAGATATATTTTACGATAAATATTTTGAATTGTTCAATCTGTTGAAGATAAAGACGTAAAAATTATGACGCTAACGCATCCGCTGTATGTTTATACACTTTATAATTTATCTCGTCATTCTTATTTAATGGGTTTCAATTTAAATCACACATCTTTTAAATTGCCCGCAACTTTAACCCTAATTGTCCAAAATTTCTAATTAAGGTCTGGAGTTTCAACGCCAAAAAGAGATAAATAAGCTTCAGCGATGTATTATTAACGTCGTAATTAATTTTACTAATGTAATTAAAAATATGAATAACGTTAGCTCTTGTTGAGCAAATTTTTCGTCAGACCTTTTGCGGAGAAATGTCGCACGGTTATTACAAAAGTTATGGCAAATACATCTCATTTAATGTACACCCCGCTGTAATTATTCATGAAATCTTTCGGAGAAAATATTTTCTTGGCGCCATGATAGTTAACTTGAATTATTTTCTGCAATGTCGTTTCCATCCGCCTCTTTTTCCCATCTCCTCATACTTTTTATAATTACTTTGTCTTCACTTTGCGGTTTTTCTCTTGTATTTATGTGCGTGTGTTGTTTTATCTGACACTGGACCTTTATTTTCAGCACAAACAGCTTATGCTGTGTCTCCTTTTTGCGATGTTATAACTGCATTAAAAAAAAGTTGTCTCTTATCGCGACGGCATAATTATTCACGGACGGTGTAATAATGTGTTTTAATAGTTCATAAAAAAATTAATGCCAAATTAAAAAAGAAAGTTGAAAGAACGAAATGCTCGTCCCCTTGATTAATTTTTAAGCGCAAAAGTGGGAACATATTTCAATGAAGAATTCTAATTTGAGGAACAGTACACGTAAAGTGTGACAGTTTTTGGTTGCGCGCCAGCCAACTTTAAAAACCGTCCACAGTCGAAATTTCTTATCTGACCTGTCGATTTTTATCGGGTAAAAGCTACGTGAAAAGTTTTCCAAAAAAAAGTGAATATTAATGAGCGCCCGGGCATACGCGCTTTTTCTATTCCTGACAACTTTCACGTGCACTGGATTTATTCGGATTTATACACACATATCGATTTGAAAGTAAAATTGACGGAGCAATAAACAAATCGAACTTGTGTTTCGCACTTGAGCTAAATTTTTGCGGTGACTGAATTTGGAATGAACTCTTAAAACCCAAAGCTTTTTATTTCTTGTTCAAATATTTATAAAAGAATTAATAATTACCATGTAAAGTTGCAAAATTGCCGACTATTGATTTATTATTTGCAACGTTTAATTCGTAATTACGTTACGAAGTCATTAGTTCCATATTCAATATATTATAAGTGGATTTCAATTAAACAGAAATGAAACTATCTATAATATAATTTGAGAAAATGGTTCGTTTACTGGCAGTTCGCGAAAGAACGATGCAGCTCAATTGAAAACAATGGGAGTTCCACTTTAATCGTTTCTAAACTTTGCGCGAGCTCGCCGAAGTTTCAGATCAATTTGCAAAGAATTTAAATTTTAATATGAAGTAATACAAGATAAATGTTTCAAGTCGTGCTGTTTGTTATTGCTCAGGCAGCAATTTTTTTCGAGCAATATCGTAACGCAATCTTAACCTTCTAATTGCGAGCATCACTTCTCGATTCAATTTGTACGATATTCATTAAATAAAACTCGAACATCGACAGGAAATAATCGGTATATAGCGAAATCCACTATTTCAAAAGAACATTCGAGTGAATTACAGCCCACTATTGCAATTGCAGTAAAACAATGCAATTTTTGCGACACAATTTGTTTCGCTAATTCTTTCGAATGAATTATCCCGGTATAAATTAGCCGGAATCCGTTGTGTCCGATTTTTCTTTCGAAATTAATGCTGTAAGCTCAAACACGTAACCTTATTATTATTGATAGCATAACAAGTAAGAAAAAAAAAATTATTCGATGTAATGTTATTAAAGAGAACGTACCCTTTGACCCAACGTTCGGGTCGTTTGCCATGCTCAATGCCATAATTAACTGTATTTAAAGAAAGAGTACTTTGAAACTACGTTCGTTCGTAAAAATTAATGAATGTGATTGAGATTTTTATGAATGTGTTGCAGGGAAGGCTGCTGGGAAAAGCTGACGCGTACTTCAACTCTTTTCGACGTTGCAATTACCCGCGAATCAAGGCTCCCAACGCCACTCCAGAAATAGTTTATGAATGCGCTAGATATTCCAGGTAAGAATATTATTATAAGCCCATCGTTCGTTGCAATATACGTATACATGATTATATATTTTATTATGTTCTCTTATATACCTCTATATTAGATAAAATTACCAAATACATTTTTGGTGCATTTTTGATATTTATACTAAACGAAGTGAATAGTTGAAATTATTATCTAGATAATAGGAATAGATAGCTGTAATTATGATAACTGATTTAAGTAAACAGATAATAAGATTAAATATCTACGTAGTAAATCAATATCTATGTCTCGTTCGGGGCTCGCAACCATCCAAATATTTTGAAGTATTCAAAACAAATACGTAGATAATTATTTCAATGAAAGATGTCTCTTCGTGTGAATAATGCAACGTATAAATATAAGATATCATGATGTTTACCGACTAAAATTCAAATAATTATTTATGTAAAATAAAAGTTAAGTTAAACTGAAAGAAAATATGACGTTAATAATTTCAATAATTTAATATAGAACTTATATTGTATTAATGTACAACAGAAGGTATTATCAAACCCATTATGTAATGTTGATATTAATTTAAAGCAAAGCTGTAGAATTATTGCATGTATTTGAACATCGTATACATTTTAAGAAGTTAACGACAGATTTAACATTTTTGTAACTTATTCATTAACTGATATTTCAATTTGATCATTTAATTTCATATATACTTATACTAAAAAAAAAAAAAAAAAAAAATTGCAGAAAAACTTTTAAATAACTATATTTTGTTTCATTTAAATTTTTTTTGTTATTTTTGTTCAAAAATTGTACAAACAAATTGAAAAGATAAATTGTACTTTGCAAATTGTGTTCTTAAGTTTAAATTTGTAGATAAAAAAATTGGTTGAAACTTCAGTCACATTTTTCAGAGCATGTGTATCTAACACATTCCATATCATGTATCTACTACCTTCTATGTACTCTGTGTCATATATGCAAAAATTGTTTTATCATAAAGGCATTCACATACGTCTTCTCAAGGCACAGTATGAGGATACTTGTGTACGAATTATCGCAAACTTTTTAATAATGAAAAAAAATGTCGAGTTTATCGTTACAAGCTAGTTCCGCGAATGTAACCGTGACAAACTGTGATAAGCGTTGCTCAAAACAGTAACATCGCGTCAAATTCTTGCTTTGATACACCAAAACGATTAACAAACAAGCATTATAAATTGTTTCCCGAAGTTGCTGTGAAACATTTAACCAGACTTTCCGAAGCGAACGGTGACGTTTTACAATGCGGACTTGAAGTCGCGATAAGAAGAGCTTTCTCGTGAAAGATGAGTCGCGGAAGTAAATGTTCCTTCGCGGAAAGACCTGGCAGCTATAAAGGCGTGCAAATATTAGCAAGCGTATGAATTGCAAATGAAGTATTTTTTCACGCGAAGCGTAAAATTTCCAATTTCGTTTTATGATACAGAAATACAAAAAAAATGCGTCGTGCGTAAAGCATCGCATATACTTTACTCGAGAGTCCTTTCAAAGACGTTAATTGCAAGCGTTGGAAAATAACATTCAAAGCGAAAACAAGAATGAAGTTACATACGCGTAAGTGAATTCGCAAAAAGGGACTCAAATTTTAATGCTATTTTTACTTGGTGATGAATTTTTTTTATTGCCACTTTCGAATAGCGGAATTCACTTTCGCAGTCCGAAGTATAGCCGATTTTCCACGGCTTTATGGCTGAGAATAATGTCGAAACTCGCGGTCGCTCGTCAATATGGCGGACAACAGAAGGCGGTTCGAGACGGAAAATACTATAAATTGCTGATCCTTTATTACGCCAATATCGTCTATAGCCGAAAACAAAGCGGGTCGACGGCACTCGCGGATCTGCCCGGTGCGATTAATCGAACGCTCGCGCGATTATTTCCAAAGTGCCGCGACGTCATAACTTTTTTCACGCACCGTTCACTTTACTCGACATACTTAAAACAATACTAGTTATCGTAAAAGTTTAATTTTCTAAATGGCCCCTCGATGTAAAATACAGCGCAAACCGTCCGCGAATATTGAAAGCAACGTGTTTCGACAAATTGCCTCGAAAGTCGCGGAAACAAATTTCCCGAACCGCGTCTTCATTTCCGAATTTAATCGCTCACGTTGATTAAAGGGAAAAAAATAATGTGCATGCGCTGAACGGAAAAAAATTTTGTTAAAGATTGCTGTGTACTGGTAAAATAATTTTGTAATTGTGATAAAAGTGCCTTTTAAAATAATTTGTATAACTGTTTATTGGTTTATACTACTTAAAACCAGTATGAGATATAAAATAAGAACTGAAAATTAAAATCTTATAGACTTGCACAAAAACATTACATTCGTATTAATTATATTGCTACTACTAAAATTAATCCTGACATTCCTAATTCAGAGTATGTTAACTGTTTTAATGATTGAAAAATTAAGTTATTTGAATCTTGCATTAAATCACTAAATATCTGAATCTTTAACGTTAATAGCTTACGATTAAAATATTCCATATAATATTCATATAAAATACCAATAATATTCAAACTTGTTACTCGTATTTGTGTTGTACATGTCAAACCAGATATTGATTTACACTACTTAACAGCAGTGTAAAGTATATGTGAGCGAAGTTCCAAACGTTTTTTATTAATAAATTCGAACTTAGAAAAAAATTTACAAAGTACAATTGTTTTTTTATATAATTATATAAAAGATTTTGTACCATTTTTCGAAGTTTTTTGATTGACTGCAAAGTGATAATAAATTTGTTGACAAAAAACGTTGTAAACATCCTTCACATTAAAATATGAGCAAACAAATCCGTGTCGAAACATCCATTGACAGTTTTCAATAAACAAACGAATGTAAAAAGCACTTTAATAATATCATCGCGATTATTTCCGTTTCATAATTTGAATCAGCCGTTTTCAGCGAAGTGAGTTGCACAGAAATTGTACGTCATTTGCGTAACAATTCTATATTCTATATGCGGAGATACTTAAAAGCGCAAACGTTCGGTGACGTTGCCGCGAAAATGGCCCGAAAAGTTAAATGACAGGGTGAACCGGAATTGCACTTCTATTTGGTCGTAGTGAGGTTAAGCTTCTTTTCCGGAATACTTAAGGTATACATTAAGCGTGACAGTGGCGTATTACGGAACACTCGGCAAAGTCTTAAGTTCCTTGAAACCGAGTAGAATTGTGGCTTAACGCGCCCGTTGTTCGATTCGAGGGAGGGGATACGAGTGATTCGATAGACAGACGGATAGACACGTATAAAGTTAGATAGATAATTAGATAGATAGATAAATGCTTGAGAGGACGGAATGTGAATGAAAAAGATAGGTAGACAAAGAAATTAGATTGATGTTATTATGGCTGTGTGTGTGGTGTGTGAGAGAGAAGGCGAGATAGACAGATAGAAAGGGAGTGATTTACGTTGAAATAACGGCAATGAAAATTACAGCTTTTGGGACATACCGAGCCCGTGGTGGCAGGCGAGCACCGTGACCATCGGGGTTGGAGTGGCGATCGCAGTGATTGGTTCGCTAACACTATTGGCCGCGGCATCTTCGTTTCTCCCACACGTGCTCAAGACGCCGAAGCACACGAGGATCCTCGGATCATTCCAATTACTTGCTGGTTAGTACTCTTGTTTTTCAAACAACCTAGCGCACGCTCGCGAAACGTACCTTGTATTGATCTAGGGATCGTTACGTCGTGGAGTTTGCACTGTCGAAATGAATCGACGCGAAAAAACAAGTGCCGGGCTGATAAAATGAAATTGTCGGAATGTTCACAATGAACTTTGCCAAGTGATACGGAAGTTGTGTGTACGTGTATTTGTTCGCGTGTACACACTCACACACGTCGAAAATAAAAGGTATACCGAAGTAATGGAAGTCTATTCCTTGTAGACGCTTTATGGCAGGGAAAAGGAAGTCTGTGCGCCAATAACGTAACGTGATTTGCGCTAGGTTAAAAGTTCATAGCTTAATGGACGCGATTATGCAAAAATTATGCAATTTTTGATGGAACGCTTGTACAGAGTTTTATGGAAGAAAATACTTTGTTGGGCCAATTGCAATTAATGCTGAATTCACAGGCGTGTCAGATTTAAATTGATTTAAATTAATTTTTTTTTTTTATTTCCAATGTTTCAAGTAACTTTTAATCGATGAAATAATATTTATATACTTAAGTGTTTAATTTCATTGTTTGAGTTTAAATCACCTGGCGGAAATGCGATTTCAACAAAATTGCTTTTCCTATTTTTCTTTTAAAAATTTATATATTTCAATATATCGAAGATTTTTAACAAAACGACACATCAAGAGGAACACTTTCAATATAAATTAATTTAATTTATACAAATAATCACTTTAATTAAGTGCTAAATTTTCAATCCATTTTTTCTAATTGAAAATCATTTAAACGTGTATGGTTTTATAATTATATTAAATTTAATATAATCTACAAAATCAAGCGTGCCCTTTTATAACAATTAATTTTTCGTAAAGTTTACCGCGACGTGATGAATGAATTATTTACGTAACAAACGCGGTCGCTGAACTCAACACACAATTTACATGGATTTATCATAATTGGACAAAAAATTAAAAAAAAAAATTATTAATAAATTAACTATTTTTGAAACTTATATTCACGATGTAAATGTTGATTTGATTCTAAATACTTACAAACAACAATTATGAACTCTAGCAATAACAATATTTCTGTAGTTGCATTACACGTAGGAAATATAAATACTATATAATTAATATTTCATATTTCTCAAGTTCTAGATCATTAAGACGAGAATGTCGGAGTAAATCAATTTAATTTGTGAGGAATCCTGAATGCTTATGGTATTCGCTTCCGAATCTATTTAGGTTAAATTAAAAGCCCTTTAAACTCAGTAGCTGACAACACCATCATGTTGATTAAATATAAACAATAATAATTCAAACTGCCAAGCCGATGTAAATGTAGTTAATTAAAATCGAAGTAGTGATCGTTAACTCACGTGAAAGAATTGTTTGCCAGTTGGTCTGGCATATGACTTCAGAAGTCTGGCAAAGGTACAATATGATCCAGATCTTTGCCAGACTAGTTGGTAAGTTTTATTCCGCGCGGGAAACAACAATTTTATATGGAACTATACCGCTGTAAGTGCAGTAATCTACTGTAATTTACAACAAATAATGGTAAAAAATTATGTTGTCAATAATTAGAAAACAAATAATTGTGCAAATCTAATAATATTACACTCAAAAAATTAAACAGTTAAAAGAGTTATGTTTGATAATCAATTTGAATACCACAGATAATCAAGAGTTTTAGTATCTAAATTATCACAGTGAATTATCTAGATAGTCCATATAAATATCTAGATAATAAATGGGAATAATTTGGTTGTGAAGTATATCAATATATTTCTTTTTGAACATGTGTTTCTGTGAATGTAATTTTTTCTGTAAGCACATAATACGTAATTGTAAGCCAATCAAAAATGAATTCATATTTGAAAAACTCGTTTATATGTTAGTAATCTGCAAATTATTGTATTAAACAAATACAATTTGCGTTCCCTCAACAAATCTCGCTAATGTGTGTATTTATGAGACAAAGCTATAAATAGATGCACAAAGGCACAAAGAGGGTCGAGACGATTACAGTCCATATGTGATATATATGTTAATGAAGATCCATTTGCATTTCAAATATCGTTACTTTTTTACGACGAAAGCTGGGTTTGATCTTTTTACACGTAAACGAACAATTCGTTTCTTGATCTTTCATGCGAAGCTCGTCTTTTAAAAAGGTCTTTTTCGGGGAAAGAATTCTGCCAAGCAGAGAGACCTTCGAGAAAAGTTTCAAACAGCTTTGTAGAATGTCTTCGAGTAGTCCCGAAGTCACACAATTGATTAAAAAATGCCCTGCCTCTTGTTATTAATATCATTCATAAAAAGCTACCAAACGACCGACTTTGACTCCGAACATGTTTAAAACATTCCTTTTGTGCCTTTGGTTTAGAAGTTTCACGTTGCTTCGATAAAAAAAAAGTTGCCCTTTACACGTTAAATGAGTTTTTCAAAGTTTAAAGAACAATTCCTTTTAATGCGAGCATATTTAAATTAGAAAATTGTTATGAAATGTTTAAAACTTACAAAAAAAAAAAAAAAAAAGAATAAAAACAAACTGTTTTTATAAAATATTAAAATTATGCTGTAAGAAATATAAGTCTTACGATTGAAATACTTTTTTTTTATATATTTTACTTTCTATTTGTTCCTCACAGCCAAAATTAATAATTTTAGTTAGGTTTTATAACTAAATACTTTTTAAATAAAACAATTTATTTTAATAAATACTTGTCTACAATTTGAAAGTCGTTAGTCAATTACAGTGAAATAAATCCTAAAGCACGTTGAAATTATTGACTTTTCATTACATTTCATTACTTTCATAACATCCCGCGCAGAAAAAATCGTGTGGCTCGACGCGTGGATAGGGGTATC
>JABFOV010005074.1:0-12706 GCA_022817685.1 Aradophagus sp. ZL-2020
TTATTTGTACAAAAGAAATGACGTTGCATGTAATGTATTAAGGTGATTCTTCAAGCCTCTACAACCATTTTACCGTTTTATTAAATACAAAATAAATATAGTCCCAAAATAAGAAAATTTAAATCTTAAAATTTTCTATATGCTTATTATCAGTTTGTATTGAAACTTTTTACCTGTGAAATATAAAATTCAGCATTATTGATTAAAACCATATTTAGTTTTGATACATGAAGTTTTTTTAAAAGCTTTTAAAAAAGACTTGATGAATCCCGTTAAAGATTCAATCATTACCTGCGATCTAAAACTGTTAATTTTATTTGCTCGTCATATTTAACATGAGCTGCTTCTTCATAACTGGATGGGGGATGTTCATGAAATCCCGTGAGGGAACAATTTTTAAATTCTTCTAATTTTGATTCTATAATCATGAAAGCTTTATTTTCTGCCGTCGGTATTGAGCAAACAATCGCCACTGCTTCCGGACATTGTGTTTGTATACCATACTGCGTATGCATGTCAATGCTAGACAAAAAACAATTTTGAGTAGGGTGGGTGTGAATCCAGCCTAGTATTTCTAAATTTTCTTCTTCATACAGCTCTATCATGATATCTTCATTTATACATTGAAATGTGTTTTCAGTACCATCCTGTTTTGGTACAACTAGATGTGTAACAAGGCAGCTATTCGCTTCCTTGTTTCCACACAAATAGGCCCCAGTTTCAATTTTTCGTACTGAATTAGCTTCTGCAATACGTAGAAAATCTTGAATAGTTGATTTTGGGATTATCACGTTTTTAAAGTTTTTATCATAATTTGGTGTGATACCTGAAAAATCATAAATGTTGAACAACGTTCTTCATCCACAAACAAACAGTACTACAAACGTTGTAGGGGTGCTTTTAACTTTTACATATACATATACATATATATGGGTGAGTGCCATATTCCATAAATGGCAAATTACATAAACTTTTTTTATGGCAAATTTGAATATGTCACATCAATTTAATTTGATATTTATCGGTTATGTAATTTGCCATTTATGTAATGTGACACTCACCCATATATATATATATATTAGTATAAATATATATATATATAGTATATATGTATATATATATAGTATATATATATAATATAATAACTTTAAACCGTAATACCGTAATACATAAATATATATTTATGTATGTACAAAAGTTATTTTACGCACCTCGGAGAGTGAACAAAAGTGGAAGTAATTACGCCTCGAGCCATAAGTTGCTTTTGTGCCGTCGAGCGACTTACGAACCTCTCACGGTAAAAGTTCCACTTGCGGCCCGCTCCCACGGTGCGTAAATATCGTAGATGTCTCGGGTTTACTAGCGCCCTTGGCTGTAATATACTACATTATCGACATACCAGTCAGGTTGGATTCTTCATCTAATGAGCTTGCTGAAAGTTCTTCATCACTTTTCTCAATCGGGCTTGCTGAGTCCATTTCACCACAATCAGTGTCTTCAGATTCCGTGTCTTTTTCCTTTGATTCTTTTTAAGAAAATTTAATAATTACACAATTTAATTGAGTAACAAAGCCGTATGATTAATTTTTTTAAAAGTATACGCCAACCTGGTATTGATTGTAGCGCTACATAATGAGTCCGCCGTGGTAAAATTTGGAACTAAATGGGTGGCGAAAATACAAAAATGTTCCCAGCAAACGGAGGCAGATTAAAGCAGATTGATCTGTGAGCCTTTCAATCACGGTTTTGATCAAAGACAGATTGAAATGTACAATATTCAATCTGCTAGAATAATTTATAGTTTTTTAATTTGCATTTGAAGATTGAAAAATGAAAGAAAAGTATGTAATGAAACAAGCGACATTTTTAATCTGTGTTTATTGATAAAAAGTTTATGCTGCGAATGATAAATCTGGCTAATAAATTTCAATGTGTATTTTATGATAGAAAAATAAATTTAAAAGTTAAAAAAGAAGTAAAAAGTACTTTTAATCTGCGTTTAAGTATAGAAAAGACATACTACTAATAATAAGTTGATCTAATTTTCAAAAACATGATTAAGGCAGATACAAATTTTATACTTTTTTCTAATCTGCTTTAATCTGCCTCCGTTTGCTGGGTTTTATTTATATTTATGAATTGTGCAAAAAAACATTTTTTTATGTCACTAGAGTTGTAAATAGCGTTACCTTTTAATTAGAATATGAGTTCAGATACTTAAAAAAATAAAATGATTTCTTTGGGCCACCTATTTAGTTCGGGCCTACACGGAGAAAAATGAATGGAAACATTACTAACTTGTTGGTAAGGCGTGGACATACTTTACCCAAAGAAGAAAATTACTATCGCATTGTAATAAAATTTATTCAGATTTCAGATCATAATTGTAAACATGTCACGAATTTCAGACAGAATATACTGATAATTCGTTTATTTTGAAAAGTATGTCCACGGTTTCCCATTAAAATTAGTAATTTTTATAAGATCATTTCTCTAAGTGTAGATGGCGTGGAAATGAAATTTAAACATACCGAGCTAGCGTATTTTCATAAAAACAACAAGCATCTCCGACAATAACGATGTTCTTTTTGCTTCTTAAGATGATTACTTAGATTTTGTTATTTAAAAAAAAAAGATGTCGGTAATTGAGGGAATATTTGTTTCATATAAAAATAGATCCAGCGATCAATGTAAGATTAAAGAATTGCTGGATTTATTTTTATACTACATGTATAGTAATTGATTGTTTATTATCTAAAATCGTTTTGTAAGTAAATGTCTCTAAGCAAGTATCTTAAATATTGTCAGTAAAACATTACTTGTTTTTTAATTGTTCTTATTTTTTAATGCAAAAAAATGACAGAAAATTTTTTATGTTACTACATTTCATAGTCCTATTAGCTCACGTACATAAACGTGAAACTGTATATGGTTTCTTGACGCTACGGTATCAACGTCAAAGGATTAAAATATTAAATATAAATAATACTTTTAATTTAAAATTCATACTTTCAGGTTCTTCGACTTGTTCAACTGTTTTTCCATTGACCCTTTTCTTTTTCTTCGTCCTCCTCAAATCTGAGCACAATTGGCTCACTTGTGATTCAACAGATTCTAATAAGCTTTCCTTATCGATTTCCACCATATTGTTCCATCTCTTTAAAGACAAGAAATATTTTGTCGTTTCTGCAAAATAAAATTTTATATTAAATTATGTATTTCATATATCATATTGTCAAATGGATTTTGTGGTTCAAAAGTAATTCGTACCACCAATTTATTATTTTAAATTATTAAAATCACTTTTGTTAGATATAATTTGTTTGGTACTACATTATCGTACACTACTTCTTAAATTTAATATACTTTTTTGTCAATATAGGAAAAAAATAAGCTTGGCATTTCTAATCGAAAACGAGCAACTATCAGCATATTTATTTTTGATTTTTAACAATCTTATTATTTAAAATTGTTTTAAAAATAATTTCAACAATATAAACCCTAAATGGCTTGTTTCTGTTTACCTTTTATCGCTGTCAACTTCTTTCCGTCTAATTTTGTTAATTTTAATTTGACCATTTTACCACGTTTCCGGATTGTAACACATCTTCCTGAAAGAGAGGAATTTCTCAAAACATCTCGGCCGAAAATCAGAAGCGCTGCTTCTCTAATCATTATTGTTCCATTTTTTGCACTCATCAAAGAGTCAAACTGAGGGCTAGGGACCACAATTCCTTGTCCACAATGAGTCTAAAATATTTATTAATTATAAATATATTTAGGTAAATTTCGAATTACACCGAAAAAGATAAAAGTGAGCCAAGCTCCTCCGGCTCCCGTTATCAGTTTAGATAAATTTGAGCCGAACTCCTCTGGCTAGGGTTATCAGTTTAGATAAAAGTGAACCGAACTCCTCTTACTTTATTTCTTATTTTATGATTACTTTATGTATACTTTATTAATTGACTTGATATTGAAAAAAAAATTAAAAAATTTAAAAAATTTAATATTTTAAATTTCTCTCAAAAAACGGCTTCTGCTTACTTTTATCTATAAGGCAGAGGAGGCTCGATTTTATCTAAGCTGATAACGGGAGCCAAAGAAGATCGGTTTGCTTTTATCTGAACGTAAGTTATGATTTCAGAGGAGCTCAGATGTGCCCTGTATACGCAAAGCTACTATCGATTGAAGCGCTACAAAAAAAAAACCCGCCGTGGTGAAATTTGTAACTTCTACACTTCAGTATGATTTACAAAAAAAATGTTATTATTTAATTGTGAAAATAACAAAAACAATCTTTAATATCATGAAATATACAGATAATGATATTTTTTGTTTAAAAATAAACTTCTAATTTTTTATAAAATCCAAATACATTTTTTTTTAAAGTCTAATAGTTTCAAAGTAACATTAAATTCAATAACAAACCATGTTTGATGATTCACTTCTATATCCCACTGGATTATGTTGTCCATTTGCATCAAACGTTTGAGGAATTCTTTGTAAGGTATCCTTCATTAATGCTGCATATATGAAAATTTTATCATTATAGGAAATCACGAATCAAACTCTTAAATAAGAATTTTATATTTCTTGTATTTAAAATATCAAAATATACACTGTTAAAAATATTCGGAGTTCAACGGAAAGTGTAGAGTGTAGAATTAGTGGTGTAAGAAATCACTCAATTACGGAGTGACTTCGGAGTCTGCGCATGGGCAGAGCACACTGCGCATGCTCAAATGACTTAAATGTTACACCTTTACCGTCACTCTTGATTTTCTAACTCTGTTAAAGTGTGGACCTGCTGGACATCCGTTATTTAGTGAATATTTCACTCCCGGAACTCCGTTCTTACACCGGATTTTTAACAGTGTATGTATCAAGTAAGTTAACCTATATTGTTTCTTTAGACAAGAAAGTATTTTTCTTGCCCAATACCTATAAGTCCATTGCAATTTTATATAAGGTTTTTTAAGTGTCAATTATATACAGTAAATTATTATAATGTGAAGGAAGTTGCAAACGGTTTTTAACCAACAAATATGAAGTTAGAAACAAAAATTTACAGAGTACATTTTTGTTTTCTGTTATTTTAAATAATGTTTGTAAAAAAATTGCAAAAGTGTTAAATAAAGTAAAATGTAATAATGCAGGTGATTCTATATTATTTATTAAAGGTTTTCACAAAATTCATTGATTAAAAACCGTTTATAACTTCCTGTACATTTATATTACTGCATTCCATTTTTAACAATATTCAGTGAAAATATTTTTGTTAAAAAAGCACTGTGTTGACCATATATCGTTAGTACACTGCTTAATCGAGGTATATAATATAAATAAATAATTAATTAATAATAAACATATTTACCGTGGATTTCTCTACTTTCCATAATTATACTTTTCTGTAAATCGATATTACTCCGAGTCAAATCTGTAATTAAATCTTTAGAGTCTGACAGTTCTTTTGCGTATTGTGATATTTTAAGGTCCTTTTGTGCAATACTTTTTTCCAAGTCTGAAATTACACTTTTCATGCGTTCGATTTCCTGCTTTTTCTCCTCAACCTGAAGAAATACAAATATTATTAATGCATTTAATATCAGTATCTTCATATACATCAAGCTTCCCCTTTTATCTCACCTCTACATCTCGATTAAAACTATCTTCTACTTTTCGCCTCCTTTCATCATGCTCGCTTTCCTGTAAAATGCAAAATTTAATAAGAAATATGTTATATTTTTTAAAAATTAATTTTATTATAACAATTACTGGAAATACGCACACTGTATTCTAAATTGTCAAAAACGTGGCTTCTATAATCTTTTTTTCTTTTTCGTGTTACCTGTACAAAACAGTAATTAATAAATTTTATCAATTAATAAATGAAATATGGTACCCAAATATGTTGTTTGTTTAGTCAATAATAAGGCTTTTTTCCAATGTATTTCTATACAATTTGTCAACGTTTCGATCTTTTATTGAAGTCCTTCTCAATCCTATGAATACACTTTACTAATGTTAGTTATAGTAGGCTTGAAAAGAAGTTCGTTGAGAGGTCAAAACGTGGCAAATGTAATGAACGTACATTGAAAAACAATATGTTTTTTTATTTATATCTCATGGATTGTTCTTATTGGTCCATTTGGATAGGAATTATCAAGTGAAGAAATAAATTAACTGTTACTAATGGTATGTTTTTTTACAAGATATACAATTGTGTATTTTTATTACAATTTTCTAGTAAAAGGAAAAACATAGTAATTAAAAGAAAATTATGAAAAAATGTATTACAGGTATTACAAAAATTTCTATCGGAATACGAATGCCAATTCGACATTGATACAATGTTGTTGAAAATTTTAAATATTTTTAACAGTGTAAATGAAAATCTCATTTTACGAGAAGTAATAAAATATACTGTAAACATACAATATACGCAAGTTATGCAAAAACTCGCAATGTGTAAATAAAAAAAAAGGAATTTTTGACATTTCCGTGAAACATTTGAGTAACGATATTTTATTATTAAATTTAAAAAATGCATTTGCATTTGGACTATAATCATTAACATTTTGTTATGTAACAATTTTTGTTTACTTCGTTAATACAAAGAAAAATCGAATGCTTATTTATTCACGGGGAGAGAAGTAGAAATTTATTGTAGTATTGTTACCAGTTACAAATCTGTTCATAAATTTATAACAAATGTTTTCAATTGTATAAAAGATAGTGTATTTTCCTGAGAACTTTATTTCTTTATTACGAAATGTGGTACCTTTTTGTTAGAAATATTGTGAAAATTGAGTACATGTTAAGTGTATATTATGAATGTAATATTACAATAAAAATAATGCTTTAAAGCAACAGTCCAGTTATAACAAAGTATTATACATTATAATATACATTCTAATATTATATATTTGTTTTATGTCACATCAATATGTTAAACAGAGTATTTTCAATAAAACATTCGTAGAAATTAAAGGCAACTTAATAATTGTCAAATGTACAGTAATTAGAATAGATGCACAGACGTTTATTTTACGTAAAATTTACGGACAATATAAGTATAATAACTATTTCTTACGTAGCCCAACCAGCCATTTCTAAATTTGATGTATATAAATTTATAGACAGATGTGAATTTTAAAAAGGTTAATATAGTTAAAAATACCTTGGGAAATCTTGTAGTTGTTGTAGAAAAATCTTCCTCATCATATGTTGAAATACAATGATCATCTTTTTCGGAAATATCGCCATTTTCACTTTCATAATGCGATTTAACCTATTTATATAGACGAGAATGGTTTCGTTATAAAATACATTGTAGAAATTAAGTGAATTTGTAATTACAAAACATTAATACACGCGGAACAATGGACTATTAAATTTTTGCTAACATGTAACAAAGTGGTGTTATAAAAACACTAATAATTTATTATAAAAAATTTAGTAGTTTTTAAAATCTTTACCATAAATAGAAAAAACAATAATTTCAATTTTTAGACATATCTCTATCAGTGCCTTCAGAGATGAATTTCTCAAACTGACGGAAAAAATTACTGTTCTTTATGCGTTAATATCAGAATGAATAATAAATTATATAATAGTGTACATTAGGGTGTCCGCGAAAAAGGCAAAGTTTAAATATTTCTGGTCGCACCCCAAAATTTGCTAGGCATAGCCAAAAAAATGAATTTTCCAAAATTTCAGCCAATTCGGTCAATATTAACATGTGCCACCAGAGGGTGGAATTTTAAATGGCATTTAACGTGGGATTTACTCCTTTTCCTACATTTTTAGATGTAACTTTTCCTATTTACTATATTTTAGTCTCAAACTGAGTTTCCATGCATAACTGAGGTCGCCAAAAACGAATTTAATGTCAAAAATGAGCACTGACGTATTGACAGTTGTCAAAGTGCTGTCAACCACAAGAAAGTATATTAAAATATATATTTTTTAATTTTTTTATTTTATTTCTTTATCAATATGACTTTTAACTTCGAATTATGTTTTATAAATTGATAAAGGCTATTTGCAGTTGTCAATTAAATTTCAAAAATGTACACTGACATGTTGACAGCTGTCAAAATGCTGTAAACGACAAAAAAATATATTAAAATAAGTATTTTTTAAATATTAAATTTTAATTTTTTGATGTTTATGGTTTTGTAACTTTGAATTCTATTTCACAAAAATTGATAAAGATTATTGGAAGCTGTCAAGTAAGTGTCGAAATTCAATAGTTGAATTTCAAAATTAAAATAAATTAGCATATCTCACATATTTATATGTATTTTATACGTTAACGTAGGACTTAATAGTAAATTAAACATCAAAAATAAATTGACACATATGAAAATTACAAAATAGTTCCCATGGCAAAATTTAAATTCTATTGATATGGTAAAGATAAAAGGGAATTATAATAATCTTATGAATATAATACGAAAGCAAACACTGTATTTCCTTCAGATACACATTACATTAAAATTGCATTTCTTGCCTGAGCTCTTGTTTGTTAACATTTTTAAAAACTTTTCTGTAATGTTCGACTACGTGAATAATGTATTGCTGTTGATTTTCATGTGTCAATTTATTGTTGATGTCTAATTTAATATTAAGTCCTATGTTAACGTATAAAATACATATAAATATGTTAGATATGCTAATTTATTTTAATTTTGAAATTCAACTATTGAATTTCGACACTTACTTGACAGCTTCCAATAATCTTTATCAATTTTTGTGAAATAGAATGCAAAGTTACAAAACCATAAACATCAAAAAATTAAAATTTAATAATTAAAAAATACTTATTTTAATATACTTTTTTGTCGTTTACAGCATTTTGACAGCTGTCAATATGTCAGTGTACATTTTTGAAATTTAATTGACAACTGCAAATAGCCTTTATCAATTTATAAAACATAATTCGAAGTTAAAAGTCATATTGATAAAGAAATAAAATAAAAAAATTAAAAAATATATATTTTAATATACTTTCTTGTGGTTGACAGCACTTTGACAGCTGTCAATACGTCAGTGCTCATTTTTGACATTAAATTCGTTTTTGGCGACCTCAATTATGCATGGAAACTCAGTTTGAGACTAAAATATAGTAAATAGGAAAAGTTACATCTAAAAATGTAGGAAAAGGAGTAAATCCCAAGTTAAATGCCATTTAAAATTTCACCCTCTGGTGGCACGTGTTAATATTGACCGAATTGGCTGAAATTTTGGGAAATTCATTTTTTTGGCTATGCCTAGCAAAGTTTGGGGTGCGACCAGAAATATTTAATCTTTGCCTTTTTCGCGGACACCCTAGTGTACATCGTAAATAAGCAATCCGGAACTTTTTGATTAATTTTTATGAAAAATATCCAATTAATTCCGACATAAAATCCGAATAAATTTTGTTAGAATGACTTATTAATTTTTTTCTTTGGGTCAAGTATGTCCATACTTGATCAACAAGTTAGTAATTTTTATTATTCATTTTTCTCCGTGTAGATAGTAATTGAAAATCAATGTTTAATAGATATTGAATCTAATATTATTTTAATGTTTCAAATTTTCACTAACCAGTCACTTGTCTGCTTCTTATTATAAATCACATATTATAAATCACATTTATTATAATCCAAACTTACTTGCGTAGAGTTCTCGTTTACACTGTTTTCTGCCTCAGACACCGGGTAATTTGTAGCGTTCAATTTTTCTTCGTTGGCTTTTGATTGTACAAGAGTTTCCATTTTTATTTGTAATATTTCGTCAGATATAATACGTGGCTTACGTTTTTCGTTTGAAGTATTTTGTACTGATTCCTCTATGCGTCGTACTTTCTACAAAATATACAATTATAAATACACCGAACTCAATAATGGCACAAATATTTGTCGTCTTTGAAAGAAAATAAGACAAATAATGATAACATAATACTAAGCAAAAATAAAAAAAAATACAACAATAAAAAGAAAGAAACAATTTTAAGATCCGTTTTTTATAATTTAATGAGGAACAAATTTTGATTTTCGTCTCTTTCTGAAATAAATACGGTGAAAGCACCAGTCAGTGATCAGTAAAGAACTTGTACCAGTGAATGACATTTCACTGAAGATAATTTATCTATGACTTTTTCAAGCAAACGTGGTATATTTTTGTTTTACTATTTTTACTCGTTTTTATGATGCAAAAAAAAGTTTATTTACATTTCAATTATTTATAAATTTATTTATAAAATTATTTTCAATTGTATTTATTTTATTTCATTTAAATACTAATTCTTCATATTTATTTGTTCATTCAATTTTTTAATATGATTACTTTTAATTAAAGACATTATATTATTTATTTATTAAACTATATAATTATTTAATTGAAAAAATGTAGTAATGTTTATGTACGTCACTATCGTAACAACAGCATATAATTTTTTTATATTCAGTCAAACTGTTATTAAAAAAACAAAAGATATAAAATTCAACTATGAAAAGCATTTGATAAAAAATTTATCAATTATGATTTACATTTTATTATACATTTTTCAAACAATAATTAAATGTTACATTTTGTTAAAAAAAGTTGAGCATCACATCAGCCGTAAATAAAAATTGAAAGATATATGAAATTCAATCAAATAATCGAATCAACTTTTTAAATTATGTAGTGCCCATAAATTTGGTTAAATTAAGGTAAAAGCATATATACTTTTACCTTAATTTAACTATTTATTTACCTTTTTTATTAAAAAGCATATATACTTTTACCTTAATTTAACTATTTATTTACCTTTTTTATTAATTTAATTTCTTTTTTATTAATTTAAGTATTTATTTATTTATTTATAAATTTACCTTAATTTAATTTAATAAATATATTTATAGGGATACTTTACTTTCCGAAAAGTATTGGAAATTTTCTTTAAGTAGGTTTTTCTTTAAGTATTTTAAATTGAAATAATTTTTTCTCGTTACTAATCACTGATTCATGTCTTTTACTAATCACTGCGTCATGTCTTTTTATTTGACACCCCTACTGTTAAACGATCTAATAGTTTTCCTACTACCTTTTGTTTCGTACCTTCTGTTCTCGTAATTGCTTCTGCAATCGTTCAACTTTTTGGTCTATTGCATTAAAGGCATTCGGATTTTCGTTTTCTTTTGTATCTTGATTCTGTAAAGAAAAAAAAAATTATGTATAGATTACTTTTTGTACTTTTATAAATTGGTTACCATCATGGTAGATATTTGAATTAAAATTTTTTTTTTTTTTGACGCCAGAAATTTTTAAATTGGTCTGCTTGGACGCAGTACGTTTCACTTACTTTCCCCAAGGAGCTTAAATACCCATTACATCATTTTTAAATCTCAGTCACTATTTTAATTTTCACATGCCTTGGACTCACTACCACCCAAGGCTTTAATATACTGTTAAACTATGGATTTAATTATATAAAAACATTGATTTAATCTAATCAGTCGTCTCATGGGATACTACCTTAATGTCTCGTATCTAAAGTGAAATATCAGTTATTATTTATTTATTTCATAGTAGATAATTCATAATAAATTTTGTGATAAATATTGCGTGAAATTTTTTATAGAAATTCGTTATAAAAATTTCACAATGAAAACTTATGATTTTATGTTTACAGAAAAAAATTATGAAATTATATGAGGATCAATGATGAAACATGACACTGAATTTTCATGAAAGTTTATGTTTATAAAAAATCATTAATCCTCATAGAATTTAATAATTTTTTTTTCAAAATATAAAATTATAACTTATTAATATGAAATTTTCATAACGAATATTTATGAAATACAGAAATATTCGCGCAATACTTATCACAGAATTTCATTACGAATTATACACAATGAAATTTCTTGATTTTACATTTCACTTGAACCAGGGTTACTATGTAAAAATATTATTACTAATATATATTACTACTAAGGTAACAGTTTTTTAATATATACCTTTTTAAGCGATTTTTCCTCTTCAGAAGCTGATTGCAATTGTTTGAAAGATGGAAACCGTGGGCGTGCAACGTCATATTTTTTAGTAATTTCTTCAACAGTGTCTATATATTTGAAACATTAAAAAAGATCAATAGTATGCGTTAAAACTACACATTGAACCAAACGGGCCCAGATTTGATTAAGCTTTGGTCTATTCCAATCGATGTTCAGATCAATTCAGTCTTGACCAGATTAGCCCAATGTCAACAATATTGATCGAATTTAGTCAAAATGTAGGTCTTTGAAATAGTTTTTGAGACCTAAGATCTAAACTGCTTCAAATAAGACCCCAGATTTGGACATATCACAGACCTCCAGCTTGGTTCAATGGGTAACTATGGATATTTATTTATATCCCGCTTAGAAAAAAATGTGTGGCTCAACGTGTGGATAGGGGTATTCACACGTTGAGCCACACGATTTTTTCAGCGCGGGATGTACTACGTTACTAATGCGTGTACATTTTTAATTCAAAGACTACTCAGAGAAAGGTGTCCGACTGAAGTTAGTTTTACCGTGTACCGTTACTTAACATTCAAATTTTAAACTTAAAAATTTTGAACGGTAAAATATGAATGAAACCTATGTCTAAATTACAGTTAGTGATGTTTTATACTTACTACACTTATATTGAAATAATATATATACATATATATATATATATATATATA
>JABFOV010005075.1:0-12705 GCA_022817685.1 Aradophagus sp. ZL-2020
TTTTTTTTTTTTTTTTTTCTAAAAAGTTTCATGAATAGAAATTCTAATAATAATAGAAATTCTAAAATTTTTCATGAATAGAATCAATTATTTAATATAAATCAATAATTTATTCACAGAATAGGCTTCATTTTTTAAGAAGTATATAATTAAACATTTGATTTCCGAAAAATTTCACTTACTTAAAAGTATACGTCAAAAAGTACTGGAGTAAAAAAAAGTATATTTTCCCTTCTTTAATTTAGAGTATAAAAAGAATCTAAATAGAAAACTTGATTCAACTTTTTTTCTAATTATATCACAACAATTTACTGCGTAAAACACTTTGTCGTACGTTCGAAACATTCTTGGACTTTTCATTCAGAAACAATTATTTCGTACCGTCTTGTTTGCAAGTAAATTTCAGGATGAACTCGTAAATCCATGAATCGAAAGAGAAAGAACGAACGAGCGCGAAACTACTGCGATCAAAGGAAAATAAACTCACCGTGGGAACAGGCCGTCTGAAAATAAATACTTCTTACGATCTTCGATAAAATTGACCTAAGCAAAAGTTTAAAAATAATACTCCACTTGGATATACAACGTTTACGTCAATTAACGTGGAAAAAAAGTCGCGATTATTCGCGACGAAGAATGTACGAATTCGTCGGGCGAACTTTCTCCCCTTCCAACTTATTAATCTAAAACGCCGCTCGTTAAACATTCATGCGACAAAGTCAAAGTTGCAAAAAGTCGCGGCACCGAAAACATTTTTCCTCTTTAGAGCGACTGTTAAAAATCGATCGGGTGTCAAAAGTGGCTTGTTATTTCGTGGTTTCAAAAAAGAAAGAAAAAAAAACAGAAAGAAAAAAACAGGTCTATCATTTTTCTAATCACACGGTGACGATACAAAAATAACTCGCGTTTAATACCAAAGCAACGACGTCAAAATCGTAATTACGAAATTACAATGTAGCCGCCACGGCTGACATTCGACGTTTTTCCATTCGTTTTCTGCATAAAATGTTCCGAGATTTTGATCCGCCGGCGTGGTTTCGGCGCGGTGCGACGATTCGACCGGAAAAAACGAATAGACCCGAGGAACAAAAAGGGGCAACATGACAGACCGCTGCGCGATTCGCGCTCACGTCGGTAATTACATCACAAATATGACGAACAATTTGATGTAACGTGATTAAATTAACGCGAAAGTGATGTTTTACTTGGACGATTGTATTCGTGTAACAAACATTCATCACTCGGTAACTGTCACGTCAGCGTAACGTCGCTATGATGAACTGTTATCATAATTACTGCGGAACAATGTAACCACATCAATCAATACCGTTTAATTCATTCTAGATCACGGGGCTAATTTGCTTAATTCGAACGTTACTTGCAACGAACGATGCACTGATATTTTGCATACAATTTGATATGTAGATATGTAGATATCTGTGGCTGCAAGGAAGAACCAGTTAAGTCCATTTTTTAAAAAAAAAAAAAAAAAAACAAAACAAACAAAAACAAAAAAAAGTGACTTTACATCAAATTCCATCCCATTTTTTAATTATATATTTTTATTTTAAGATTTAAATTGTTTTTTTTTTTTTTTTTTTGGTTTTACAAATAGTGGAGTTAACTGGTTTTTCCCTGCGTCTATAGATATACAGTGTATATGTCATGTACAAGATATATGTCGAATATTCGCGGTGTATATGTATACTGGGACAATTGAATAACGATTTATATATGCGTATATATATACCGCATATACAGTTGTATATATACACTATACATCTTAAATTTCAGTTATGTAATAATTAATTCATACATATTATATACATGCATATGTGTATATATAGATGCATCTATATATTTTGTTATACAGATGTGTATACATGCTTTATATACATATACATACACCGCATTAATGACAGTTATATAATATTATATATGTGTCATATTTATGCGGTATACATGTGTTGTATGTATGCAGATTATATCACGCTTTACTTGGGTGTAATATATCAAGTAATTTATCAAATTTTTTGTGTTTTAAAATTCTGTAGTAATTGTAATTTATGTAAACATTTTTCCATAAATATTGTAAAATTATCTCAATTGTTAATTTAATGTTCTCTTTAACATTGAGTCAACAGCAGTTATGCAAGATTAATGTAAATACTGCCTCAAACACGTAAATTCAGCTTTAATGCTATGCAAGTATAATATATTAAACTCAATTTTTAAATCACTGTTATTACAAGATAAAGTGCACGTTGTTTAAATTCAATCCTATACGTGATTATTTCTAATATGATATTGCCGGGATCGTAGACAAAGTTTTTTCTTTTTTTTCAGAATAATTGTACAAAGTATATTCTAAAGAAGTATAAACGGTTACCCAAGTTCTTTTGATATCGATGAAATTAATTTTTGAACCTTATTTTCGATTTCATTCTCTTTGTTTTGTAATATACGAATAATTGTAGAACAGTTTCTTCCTCAATTAAAACGTACTTCAATTCATTATCTTCAGGCAGTTATCATCAGAAGATCATAATCAACATTCGTTTTAATGATCGCACGTAAAGCTATCATTTTCAATTCCCTTTAATGAACGATTCCATTCTTCAAATTTACTATTGCTAATTAAATTTCAAACAATCGACCTATAATTTTCGAGGAAAATTTCGATTTACAAGGCAAATTCAAATTAGAAGTGTTTCTGGAAATGATCTTTTATTTTTCGAGTTTTTGATGTTTTGATGTTTAGTTAACATGATATCAATTTTTGCAACTGCAATTGTTACAACTGAATATTTTTATTCAAGTAAAAAGATGCGTAAAAAGTTAGATCTTCAATTGAGAGTATTAATTTCGATATAAATTTCAAGATATATGATTAATTTCTTTCTTTTTTTTATAATAACTTTAATAATATATAACATATAATATAATTGTAATTTCAAGATTTACAAAACCATACTTATTTGACCATCAAGACCTATACTTTTCCCACGCGCTGAATCTACAAAATTTTTTTTCTTCTTCGTTGAATGGTACCGAACAAATCACTTCCCGAAAACTCCTTCCTTCCGCGTTCATTTTCAAATCGAAAATTCGAATTGGCCGAACAATCCGCACGTCGTGTTCGTATCATTTCAAACACATGTTCGCACGTGGCGTGCAACGATAAGTGCATTTCCGACGACGCGGGTCCCAAATAAAAAGATGCAATCCGGATGCACGTTCGGCGCCTGCGCGCGTAACGCGATCGCGTTAATTGCCCCGGAAGTGTCACCGTCGACTCCTGCGATCGCTTTTAACACTTCTCCGATCGCTTTTCCGCCAAAGACGCAACAGATGTCGCGCAGCGCTTCGAGTTTCCGCTTTCGATTTTTCGGCTCTTTGTTTCGGCCACTTCTCAGTCATCGATAGCCTCGGTGCATTCGATAATGCGATTTTAATGTCCCCGGGAAATCGACTTGTCGTCGTGCTCATGAAAAATTGCCTCTCCTTTCTTTCGGTTCTTCCTTTCTTTGGAAGTGTTGAATGTTTTGGAAACACAGGAAGCGCTAACGATTCGGGGGTATTTTCTGACGGAATCACGACGCTAATGATTTTTTACGCGACTAATTTGTCGATTTGTAATTGTGCTGGAAATAGTCGATGAATTGTGAGTTGATGACTTTCTTTGAGAAGATGACACGTCGAGTGGGAAAATTTGTCTTCGAGTTTTTGTGGGAAGAATCATTTGGGAATTGAGTGTTTATGCGAAACATTGATTTTTACTGTTTCTAATATTTTTTTATTACTTTTGTAATTACTTAATTAATTAAATTATTTCAATTTAAATTTCAATTGTAATTCATTCAAAATAATTAATTTTTAACACTACTGTTTTCGATACGCAAATTTCAATAAATTTCAATAGTTTTATTACTTAACAAATTTTATTTAATAAAACCTAGAAAGAGAAAGATCAACAAAAGAGATAAAAAGAAAAGAGATAAAGAAAAATGATTTGATTTACAGTGATCGTAGCAAAATTTACCACAATCGATGTAAATCAAAATAGGATCGCTGTCATTTTTACCACCGCGTTTTTTCGATTCATAACACAAAAATTCACTTTCCAATTTCATTTAAGGCTTCCCAAGAAGATATTATTATTGCGACGCATATAATTAATGCTTTTTCACGCGAAGTCCAAATTCGCTCTTTTCTCCAACGATGAAAATATTAGCAAAGCGTAAAAGAGCAAAAAGAAAACGATGCCTCGCGAAGTGGCCAATACGTTCAGAGAATTGCTTTTGCATTCTTTCATATTTTATTCCTTTTACAATCGGTCACTGTTAACAACATCGTCAATTCTGGCAGCACGCGATGTATCAAGCATGCTCTTTGATCTCATTTACACCGATCGAGTTGGAGATACGATTTTTTTTATACGTATATAATTTAAAGACGTTTAAAAATGCGGTCGAATGAATTTTAACACTCATTTTTACATCTGTGTTATTATTCATATACGTACATGTTACAGCGTACATATGATAATTATATATGATGTTATTTTTTGCGTTGGGAAATGAGATTTATAAACGTATTTCACTGGAAACAGAAGTATCGCAAAAATTTTTTTTCTCGTTCAATTTTTACGACGCTGGTGGCGTATCGAATGCGGCATGTAAGACCGCAATAAACGAATTAGCCGAGTTGAACAATAAAAGTGTTTTAACGGGAGATACCAAAATAGTACTTTTTACGTAAGAGGCGCCAGTCACGAGTGCACTGCAAGACCTGGTGTTTCAAAATCAAATATACTTTGACAGAAACGCTTTTAAAAATTTAGATGTTAGGTTTGATATTGAATGATATTTCTTCTTAACTATGTTCAGTCTAAACTAGATGTCTTTTTAGTCTAAACTATGTCTAAACTACGCGTTTGTCTAAACCAGGGGTGTGCAAGATATTGAAAAATCGAAGTTGTTGACGTCCAGCTACAGCGATAATGTTTCTGTTTCAAGACTTTGATTTTTCGTGAACTTCCGTGTTTCAAATTTTACGAAAAAACCCTTGTAATCTCGATGTACGTAGGGATCGAGATCTCGAAATATCCCGACTGATGTCGATGTTTCTAAACGAATCAAAATCTTTTTACATATTGGGATTATATTGAATGATATCTCGCTCGATTTTGACGATCGAGATACCGCACACCCCTAGTCTAAACCATGTTTGGACTCCGTCTAAACTGTCTGAAACTGTATTTTATTTTTCAAAAACCTCGTTTTTCTCAAACATTAGTGTTTTCCTTTCTGAAACTCACACATTACACTTATATGCAATAACAAAAACATTTTAAATCAAATACAATTATCAGTGCATGACAAAAGTTCTAGAAGACAAATGTAAAGCGTCAATTTTTGCAGTATGACCAACCGATTTTCTAGGGAATTTCGTGTGAAAACGTCATTTATACGTTTAATGGACATGTTTTTTTTCTTTTCCCGTCCCTAATATTACCATTACAAAATCAATTCCAAAAGATGATCCGCCGCACGCAGCTTTGAATGCAAATTAAATTTGGCATTATCGAAACGCGAAATGGCCGAGGCAAACGATCGAAGTTCATCTTAGAGATCAATAACCAATAAGAGAGTTAGTGATTGGATTCCCGTCTGCAAATGGAAGCGGCGTATTTCGCGGGCCGAGGATATGGCGAGGGCGCAATAATCAGAAGCAAATTGCGCGAACGTGAGGCTACCGTGCTGACGCGCATGCGTCCCTGCGCGGCCGACTAACTTGCCTACAAAGACAACGGTAATCTAATTTGAAACCCCCGGGCTCTTCGGCCGGTAATGGAACACGTATCGAATGATATTACGAGCGATTCGATTCGATATCATTTGTAATTCCCGCGCGACCGCAAAGCGGCGTGGTGGAGGGGGGACGGGACGAAAAGGGCTCGGGGAAAGATCGGCGTGCGAACATTGCGATTCATGCGCGAGTCCCGCGATTCGGCCGAGCGAATATGACCGACCGCAAAATGGGTCCGCGGCGTCTTTCTTCAACTGAGTAAGTTACTTTTTTTACGAATTTTTCGTAGCTCTTTATTGGCCTTACGATGTATCTCGTATATTTCGTTTCATGTCGCAAGTTCTACAATATGTATAGCACTTGCTATTAACCATATTTAATTAATTCGGGTTGACTCGTACGTTTGGAAATTAATTTTTGACGTTTCTCAATGAGAAATCGGATCAGTAAGTTGCAAATATGAATATTTTAATTTAATTATTGAGTCGTAAAATACGCGATTCTTAGTACGCGGGAAGTTTACAACAAATTTGAAATTTAATAAAAAAGTAAATGACAAAGTAAAATTGTACTGTTCGATCATGCAGGTATCAATTTGAGCTTTTTTGTGATTTTTCATGAATGAAAAAATAATCTTAAATTTAATATTTTAAACGTATGAAGAAAGTGTGTAATGTTTATTTGTGACATATAAAAAATTCGGTCAATTTTCATTCGAAGACCGAAGTTTGGAACGATAAAATTAAATGCAAAATTTGTCTCTAATCACACTAATATAAAGTTACACTCCGCATTTAATTTACAAAGTACGTCATTTCATTTAGTTTGAATTCGTTGCAAAAAATTCCTAGCTTATTAATTCTTAGAATTTAATACCCATTTACCTCATCTTACATCAAAATTCCATACTTCAATCGCAGTCTAATTAATTTCATACCAAGGTTACGAAAAGTATTGTAATTTTCTAATTAATATTACCTGATTAACAATTATTCATGAATTAATTTCCGATAAAAATGAAATCCTCCCAATTCACTCCGTTAAAACTTCCCATAAATACCACTTTATAATTTCACCCCCCAGACTACTCAGTCAAGGTAACGCGAGTCGATTTTTCGTAATCGGAAAGCCAATCTAAAACCCCGTCAGACACTTGCCGAGCGAGCGCCGAAATGCCGAGGTCGGCGCCAAGTATTGAAATTTCATCCCGGTGTCAATGCGATTACATGTCCGGCTAATCCCGGCGATTTTCAACCCGGCCGGGACTCCGTCCCACGAGCGATCGGCTCGCCTATTGCGAGAAATAATTCTCAATTAGTCGGCAATCGGAGGCCGACTAACGCGTATTTATGTGGCCCGACGCCGGCCGGCGGATTTATATTGCGCCGAGCGGCGGAGATTTATGCCGGCGATCCGTCTCAGTTTGCGCGCTGGGGTACGCGGCGACCCCAGCTTAGGCGCAATCATCGGCCCACCCCGGCGACGTGCCGGTCTTCACAAATCGCGTCCTCGTTGTTTGCCCAACCTTTCAAGCCGCCCGGATCTTCCAACATTTAATTATCGGGACTTCGGCGACTTCTGCCGCCCGATTCGCCGAGCTTTGCTTTAGAATTTTCATGAAGAACATTGTTGCCGTTTTTATTCTTTCATTTTTAATCCGTTTTTAATTCACTTGTTATTTCGAAAAAAATATATGTATACATGTATATATATATATATATATATATATATATATATATATATATATATATATATATATATATATATATATATATATATATATATATATATATATATATATATATATAAATAAAAGCGAGTAACAATAAATTACGTAACTGAACGTGCCAACAGTCAATAAATAACTAAGTAAATAAACAGATAAAATATGCAAGAATTTTGCAAACGAGCGAACTCATAGCTTTTAATATCGAATAATTAAAATTCTTCTTTCGTTACTGCTAACTTCTCTCATTCAACTCGAGAAAACGTCTTCCACTACCCATCAACTATCTATCGATTCCGTTACTTGCAAAATAGCGAGTAACAGACGTAAACGGAAAAAAGAGACAAACCAAAAAAAAAAAAAAAAAAAAAGAAGAAGAAATGAAAAGGAGAAGTCGCATTCAATACCGCGCATCAATAAGTGCGGTTTTCCAACAGTTTTTTCTGCTCGCCCCTGAAGTCGTAATTTATTTATTTATCGCCGTGCATCCGTGCGAACGCAATATTGCCAACACGGTGCGGCTTTGAACTCGAGGCCGGCTGCGGTCGGCCCGATCGCAAATTTCGGCCGAAGGGGGCGGGGGCCCGGGCCGAAATTGAATGGCAAACGACATTTACGACGGCGCGCAAACCGCCGCTTGCGAAATTGATTTTGCGCGTCCCGCGCTTTCGGCAGCGCCCCCACGGCCCTCGCGGTCTTCGTCAGAGCAGCCAACCTCGGGGACCCGTGGAAATAGAGTCATAAAGCTTTACAGCCGGCTCGGTCGTTGTTTCCAGCGCGAAACTTCCGTTTAAGAAGCAGAAACGCGCGGTCGACTCGTAAATCGGCCGGCCTCGAGGAATGCGCTTGAGGTTAGGTCGGAACCTAACCTCAAACTCGGTGGCGTGCGGTAGACTTCTTTGTCTTTTGCTGGAGTCGTAGAGATGATTCGGAGTTCGGGGAAAGTGAATGATAAGTTTACAAAGCCCTTTTTGAATGTTTGAGAAAAATCAAAGTACTTTGTTTATAAAATAATTGAGACTGGAACACATTTAATTAATTTTGCAAAATAGGTTCATGTGGTAAATATTACTTAAGATACCGACTGCGTTCGAAAGTGATTCTTCAAGTCTTTATCACTAGTCTAGTTTTTTTTTTTTTTTTGTAATACCATTAAATTCAATCATTTATCAAAATCAACATATTCCAATGATTCTCTCACTTTAGGATAATCTTGATTACGAAAGTTTCCTATTTTTTCGAACATACAAGCGGCCGAAATTTTCGAGGTGGACAAAAATGTTTCGGCAGTTTTGCAGGCCGGAGTTAATAAAAAAATTGCAACATTCAAAAGTTATAATTTCGTCATTACTTGTAATTGAAAAACAAAAATTTGATTCAAAAACACGAACTCCGTTGGATCTGACGTAAAGGATAACCCGAAATGGAAAATGCACTGTTGGTGTTCCTCGTTCGACAGCAGCGCCAGACTCTTGGTAGAGATTTGGGACGGTCCGCGATGGCGAATCGGGGATTAGCATACAACAGCCGGCGCACGCGAGCGCCATTTTCGTCCGGGTAATTGCCTCGTCTCGCATTGTCCGAGGCGGCGATCGGCCGATAGCAGACGCGGCCCAATTGGACGTGGCGAGCGCGCCGAGCGGCACCTATGTTTTGCATGCAAATCGAGCCGGCGGATAGCCATCAGCCGGGGCCCGGCGGTGTTAATTGCTGTCGGAAAAGAAAGGTGTTAATGACAACAAAAGAAACGCACGGCGGATAAAAAGCAATTCAATGTACGAGCGATCCAACACTCCGGCCGATAAGCTCGAGCCGAAGCGCGGAGCTGCATTTCCATTCTAATTAGGAGCCGCCTCGATCGCCCCGAGTCATTAACGCTACGTTTCGCAACTAATGAATCGCGAACGGTAACGATCCATAATCGCAAGCGCGCGACAGATACGTTATTCCGACTTGTTTTCTAGCCTAATGTAACTTTACTCGTCGAGGGGAGAGGGGTTAGAGTGGTAAGTTATTGGTAAATCACACCGTTAGAAATGTCTGAAACAAATTATAGTAACTATGGGGCGACAACAATTGGTGGTGGTTTCGTATCATGTTTTGAAATTTCTCCAAAATTTCTAGAATTTCGGAAATCGTTCAAGTTCCGAAACCGAACATTATTCTCAAACTTGCTGATATTCCTCCTCATCAGCAACATCTCCCCACCGTATTCGAAAACTTCTTTTTCCCAAGGATGGTAAGAAAAGCTCGCTTCAACTTCGGCAAGTAAAGTTTCGCCAAGCAAAGCCAGTGAAGTTGAATTCGCAATCAGCGCCTCTTAAGCTGAACTATGAAAAAAGAGCCGCGCTCGCGGCGATGGTAATTAACTCGGGGCACCATCTGGTCCGCGGCATCCCGAATACCTACGACCGCGGCGCAAAGTTCACGCCGGCGAAACGTTAATCTAGGCCAAACATGGCCGCTCGTGTCATGTCTAACGCGCTAATGACTCCGCAATCGATTAGCCCCTACATCGCTCTTCATTCTCACGGCTTTCGCGTTCGTGCTCGCCGCGACGCATGCCTTCATTTCTGACCTGCCTCACCTCGGCCAGTTAGCGCGCGAGAGGAAAGTCGAAAATTTCGTCGCCCGAGCTTTAACGACGTGTTTGCTCGGTCTTCCTGGAAGGCCGGCTATGGTACGGAACACGCTTTGTCAATATGCTCAGCTAATGACACCGAAACAATCGTGTCAAATGTAACGTCACCCCTGACAATGCTAAGTAATTGTTTCTTGGAGACACTTTGATGCTAGATGTAAATGTCGAGGTACAAACGAAATTAAATATTTTAAAGATAGTTTTATTACCGGTCATTGATTCAACAAATGATTTGTTTTAAATATTGAAATTAATTATACACTGTGTGTAACAGTCGAATTAAATAAAGTCACTCACAAATTATTGAGTACTTGAAGATGAAATTGCATTCAAAAGAGTATTGTTGGTTGGCGTTACATATGCGTAATTAAAACCACAGTGCAACGTTTATTTTTACAATCTTTTGCTTGTAATGTCAAAAACTTTGTCAGCATTATAATGCATACGACTTGAAAGACACTACCTTTTGCGTTATAAACTTGAACTTTGTGTAATAAAAATAGTCGCAGGAAGGAACATAGTAAAAAGAAACTTTGTGGTCGAAAACACTTGAAAAAATTCCTGGTTAACTTAACTTCAAATTACTTGAATTGAATGAAAATCGAACTGAATGTACGCACTTATAATTTTTATTTGTATCAACTTACTGATTGGGAACGTTAATTGAATTTTAGGTATTTGAAGTGTAATTGAATAAATCCGAGTATATTTTCGCAATTGAATCGAAGCGAACTTTTTTTGCAAATATAAAATCGAGTCACTTGCGCAATACAGTGCAAGCGTTGGGAACGCCGCTTAACGTCGACTCACTTTGCTGGCTTAATAAGGGTTTCAGCGCGGCGCATTGTTCGCACTATCGCGAAAATCAATAAGACTTTAATTGATAGACGATTTTATTGTTCTAATATGAAAAAAGCCGGGGTATCGCTTGCCAAGATTACTTATTCACCCCTCGCTCGTGCAATGTTGAACGTTGTTTGCAATTCACTCATTATCTTATGTATACATGTAAAGAACTTCATTAAACGGCAACAAACTAGTCTACTTCGCCGCTGCTAACAAGCCTCGCGAACGAATTAATGGAGGAAAAGAAAAAGAAGAAGAAGAAGAAGAGAAAATAAAAACGAATGAAAAAGCAGGAAAAGGGAAATTGGCCTTACTTTTTTCAGTCTATTTCTTTTTCTTCACATTTGGATTAATATATACATTAAACATACAGTTAAAAACAGAATTCAGTCGTTCGGTTCCTCGTTTTTTCTATAATCTCTTTTAATCTAAAAAAAAGTAGAGCTGATATTTCATCAAGCAAATATTTAATAGGAGGAACCAAATTTTGGCTGTTAGAACAAAATAGACTTATCAAATGTGCTAAAAGACATGCGCAGGTAAACTAAAAATATTGTCGCGACTAATATTAACGTCTCATGTTGGGACATTTTACATGTTTGGGTGACCAAAAGTATCACATAATGCTTTTAGTATTTCAATCATCAAAATAGTCTTATAATGAAACATTTGTTTTTGGAGTGTTCTGCGCAGGTGGTTTGGTAGGTGCAAGTCAACAAATTCTACAAAACGATTTGATTGATTCAACCAAATCTTTATTCTCAATCTTCACTTGTCCACTCAAGATCATAATTCATATAAAAAATAATGCTTCTAATTCATCTTCTTCAGTATGGTTCAAAATCAATTTTTTACTTGCTTTAAACTATTTGTTTTTAAAATCGCGAGACGAGGATGTTTCTCGTAATATCGTCTTCATCCCCCTCGCTTCGTATGCCGTTTCAGCCCACAGTCGTTACGCTGGGTGTGATTAGAAAGGTCATTTGCTTAGGTGCTATACCGCGCTCGATCGACCAATCTGCCTGAATAATGCACCGGCGCGCATCACTTTTTTCCACAAACGATTGTCGCTTCCAATGTTTCTTCTCGCGTTGCGCTTCATTCTCAACCTGTTTCGCGGGGTAAAGTGGATCAAACTCCGTTACCAATTTCCACCGTTTATTTCTCTATCGACTGCACTGTAAACATAATCGTTTATTTATGAGCGACTATAGAAGTCCTTGGATTATCAAATGCAATCGAATCGAAACCGTAACAATTACGTTAATTAACCAGATGATCTGTTAATTGGTCAGTTAGCTGACTGTCCGAAAGAATTTTTACACCCAGAAAATGTCTTGGTATCATTGACCAGAGTTTGCAGTCAATTTTCGAGAATTCTACAGTTTCGGGTCGTGGTAACCGAAGTTCTAGTTCCAATATTTGACAATCTTGTTAATGTCGTTGTAATCATTGTGTAAGTTCGATAATATTGGATTGAATTTTATTTTTGCAAAAAATAGTTATCACTGAAGGTTTTAAAGAAAAGACGTTTCAAGAATAGAACCGAAGGGGATTGACGTTGGATAGTTCTTCTTAAGCATCTATAGCTCCAATTAGATGGAAGAGTAACGCAGACCGCGCGGCCATAGTCAACCTCCATTAGACGAGCAGGTTATCTGAACTGACCGTTCGTTCTAGT
>JABFOV010005076.1:0-12699 GCA_022817685.1 Aradophagus sp. ZL-2020
CAATGCTCAGGAAAGGAAGAGATCGGAGATAACCCGCTTGGCTGAATGAGTTCGATTGTCAGGGGCGACAATCCCAGAAGAGGGGGGGTAGTGTTACGTGTTGCGGAACACACGTTCGGTAGTTCGAATCTGTCACGCGTTCGAATGTAGATGTCGCGATCGTCACCTGTCAAAACTGTCATTCGTCTGTCTTTGTCTTGTTACTTCAGTCTGGCTCTGACAAGCGAAGCGTTTAGTTGTCAACCAGTTAACCTAAACCTAGACCTAAAATAAAGTTCGTTTTGTTCCGTTAACCCGGAGTTTTATTTACGCGGCGCGACGCGTAACAATATGTACATACATTTTGAAAAATCATTATGTTAATTGCAAACGTGTACTTGCAACGATTTCAACCAAACGTAAAAACTTGTAAACACTAAATATTCATCAAAGACGTGAAATTATTTAGATCTAATTTTTTTGCGTACATAAATCCCATATATTTGTTCAAAAATAATATTCGGGCGTTTACTTCGTATTTAGGTGATACTAAGTTAGAGAATGTCGTCATATTCTGCGTTCCTTTGTTTCAACGAAACATGGCGCGGAAATTTGGATTTTTCTTCACAACAAAATATTACTTCTTTTTTCTTTTCTGTCTTTATTTAGGATTGTTTTTCTCGCGTTTTTTAATTTTCAATCAATTTTGTTGTTTTGTTTAGTGTTTTTTTAATTTACCCACTTTTTCACGCACCCCAATTACCACGTACACCGCATTTGTTTAGTTTATTTTTTTCAATACACCCTAAAACAAAATTGAACCACTGTGGTGTATGTAATGACTGGTGTATTTGCAAAAGTGTGTGATTGGCTTCGCGGCCATAAATATCCCGCATTTTTTTTTTTTTTTTTTTGATTTCATTTCATATTTGCTATATTTTCGTTTTCTTTTTTCTGCTATCCTTTTTCGTTCAATTTTTTTTAAAATGAATAAAAATTTCCCGCTATTAATTTGTATCGATTCCGCCGTTTCACAATTCTCGAAACGCGAAATTGGTCGATCTTCTGCAGCCAACTTCAGATATCGTCCGTATACTGCAGTTTTACCAAAAAAATAATTTCTTTGGGCGAAACTTTATTTTAATACCCAAACCTCGTTATTAAACTAATAGATACCGGTATTAAAATACCGAAAAAAATTGCACGGTATCCCGATATTCGGTATCCCGGTATACCGGTATTGCAACCTCTACTCGGGCATCCTTGAGCGTATTACTCGTGCCCGAATACGACCTCGTGAAATGACAGTACGAAAATAACTATTTCGCTACATTGAGAACACTGAGAAAATTTTAATTGTTTATAAAAAAAAACCGTTTGTTTGTTAATTTGTTAAAAACACTTTGTTTGTTAATTCGATATTTTTAGTCAATTGTTCACATACTCATAGAAAGTGAAATTCCCACTTAATTTTCGGATAAAAGGAATTTGAGTCATTATCAAAATAAAATCTTATGTATACGTTTCCTCTTACTGTAAGAGGAATTCCTGTTAAGTTAAGTAGATATTTTGATGTATCAAACTGAATTTTTATTTTATGACAAGAATAACCAAATAATATGACAGGGGTTCAATTGCTGCAGATTTATCGTAAGGATTATGACAATTTCTATTGAAATTGAAATATGCCAAAAAACATATGTTATATATGTTATATATTTTTGTCAGCGACTCGTAGTTCATTCACACTTCATCTGAGGTTAGATTGTCGTTTGTAATAGTGAGATGAAAATCCCCTCATTACAAGAGGAAATCCTTTCATAATAACCAGATTTCATCTGTGAACGAGAATAATGATTTTTATTATAAGGACAATAATACTTTCAATATGAAATCAATATTTTGTTAATAAAAGAATATTTTCTAAACATAAAAGGAGAAGAAAAGATCTGAGAAGAAAATATTCTAATTATGAAGGTATCATTTCTTTTAGTGCATTTTTGTAAATAGAAATTAATGATTTATCTAGTTTTACTAATACCTCAGTAAATTTTATAATTTAAAAATAAAATGTCTGCAAATTTTATTTATCAATAACATTAACCGATTGAGCTGCGTACTATGTTTCTCTTCATCTAATTACAAAATATATTAATAGCAAGCATACTTTAAACATGATCCTTATTGACGGTTTACTCCAGAATTTTTACTCCAGAATTTTTACTTCAGACTTTACTCAATTACGCATTTTTATTGGTTAATTCAGTACCATTAGACATTCCTACTGACCCCGTTACACATTTTCCTTGAGTCCTCACACCGAGACGATTCAAGATAATTGCTGCTGAATCGGTTAACAGTAATTTTTATTTTCCAAAATCATTTGGACGGGAACAATGTTTCATTATTAACTAAAGATTTAACATCAATTCTTTAGAGTTTATAACATGTTGGTTTTTCAATGGATCACTTAGAAATTTTTACTGCTATGCTAAAGTCACAACAAGATTGGGTAATTATTCGGAATTGCTCCCCTCCCCCTCTTCAACAGCGAGTGCGACCACATGTTTCTGGTGTATTTTTGGGTACTGATTACGAATCTGAATTCAAAATTTTGCGCTCTCTAATGGCTTAAAAAATAAGCCCCTTTTCATACGTTTTTTATCTTATTTATGCATTTACCTTTTGCAGATTCAAAGCCACATAAATTTTATAACTGTAGTTATATTCTACGGTAAAACCAATACTTTTTTATGTATATAACACCATCAAAACGTATGTAATAACCAATATAATGGCTTTAATATAGTTGTTTTATATGATAATTTATATTGGTAGTTCAGTTAGGTTAGTGTGGGAGCGTAAGGAGCGAAGCGTAACGAGCACTGCAATATAGTAATACGGGAAAGGCACTGGCACAGGTTTATTACAGAAAGTGAACGTGCCGACAAAGCAATACCCCAGACGAAGAAAAGGATTCCTCAAAATTTTGTCAACGACCAGGACATCTCAATAATTGTTCGGAGACTAAGATATTTCAATAGTTACTCGAAGACTAGGACAGATTTTTTAATCATTTACTTATAAATTGTTTAAACAATAACACTTCAAAGAAATACTCTCCAGGCCTTTACCAGATATCTGGGACGGACATTTGCCGAATATCTACCAGGTCCTTGCTAGATTAGTTGTATCATAATAATACCACTTTTTGTCCAGGGGTTCTGCCAAGCATTTACCAGGCATCAATCCAGACAACTACTAGACAAATATTTCCGCGCGGATACTCAATAATTGCTCAATGGCTAGAACATCTCGGTAACTATTGAACGTTGTTGATTCAAATGTACAAATTAATGTTTAAATTGATAAATGAAATTGAATGAATGATGAAACAAGTGATTAAAAACTTTGGACAATTACTAGCCGAATACTGCTCTAAAATTCGATTAAATTTTAGAGTAGTTTTCAATCACTTATTCAATCATTTATTAATTTATACAATAATTTGTACATTTGGATTAACAAAGTTCAATAGTTACCGAGACGTCCTAATCGTGAAACAATTATTCAGATGTCCTAGTCTTCGAGCAGTTATTGAGATGTTCTAATCTTCGAACAATTATTGAGTTGACCTAGTTTTTGACAAAATTTTAAGAAGTCCTTTTCTTCGTATATATAAATTATGTGTTATTTTTGACGTAGAATACAACTACACATATAAAATTTATATTTCTTCTAATCTGCGAAAGATAAATATATAAATACGTTCAAAAACTTATAAAAAAACGTTTATCTTCTTAGTCATTAAAGAGCACCAAGTTTTGACTTTGGATTCGTGATCAGAGCGAAAAAGTACACCAATTTCACCTATTTTGACCACTTGTTGGGGGAGTGGAGGGGAGGGTGAGACGATTCCGAATAATTACTCAAAGTTGTAGTAAAGCGGTCATTTTGATATACCAGTGACTTACACGAGACTGACGTGAAAGCCACATTTAAGTTGCATACAATGTCACTGTGTAACACATTGACTTTTTTGGTTTTCTAGGCAGTATTTTGCCATGGGTTATTTTGACATTAGACCAATAGTTATGCCAGTCATTGCACGTTAATGTTGAGCCAAGCATGGGCCGATCGTCATGTCTAAAAGACGACCGACTTTTCTACATGGGTAACAAATTATGAATGTATAACTTATTCTACCCGATAAATATTCAACTCATTCTGGTCGCGCTACTAACTAACACAAACATACTACTGTGAGTGTAAAAGATGATATCCGCCAATAAGCGAAGATCACGTGACCGTCATCTCTGTTTAAATACAAGCGGCAAAGTATTTTTTTTTCTGTAATTGTTCGGTACTAACACATTTAGAGAACTATCACAAGAAAATGATTTTTGCTGTTTCAATGAAAATGATTTGAATTAATTTGAGTTGATTTGATCCAAATTTATTCGAAAAATTAATAAATAAATAAGAAAAAAAAAAAGGAAACCATTAAATGTTTCATTATAGCCGAATAATCTTTTCACCTAATCATATAACGATTATATTTTAATTATTCATATTTAAAATAAAATTTTAAAAATGAAATAATTCAAAAAAAAAAAATATATATATATATATAAATGATTCAAAATTTGCAATAAAATTGAAATATTATCATAAATAACTGAAGAAAATAAGTGTAGAAATTTTAAAATGAAATAAACTGTGAAAATAGGTACATTGTATTGATAATGTTATTACATGAAATCATGGTATAAAAAATAGGTATTATAGTATAATTTACGTACATTATGATAATGCACTCGAACCCGCTTTTTCGCACATTCACTAAGTGCACGAAATTGTTCTCGCTAAGCACACGGAATTGATGTTCAGAGTTTGCGCGTGAAATTAAAACTAGTCAACTGTTTGTACTTAACAGTTTCTATTTATTGAATTTTTAATATTTTTCTATCTTATAAAATTTATATTAAAGGCAAATATATTTTGAGAGAATCAATGTTATTTAATAAAATCACTTGACTGTGTATCGAATTTCGGTCATTAAGATCGCAAAGACAAACGTTATGCGCATGCGCGTGCACCTAGCGAGAATTTTCGGTCCCAAAGATGTGCCCTCAGCAGAGTTATATGTTGTACTATTAAATACAGTGTACATGTAATACTGTTAAATTGGGATATTTTGATTCGGGTTACTATGATCAAGTTGTAATGAATCTGAACTAGAAGTAGAAACTAGGATTGGAATTGTACACATATTAAGCTTTTCTTTTTTTTTTCTTTTATTGCGATGATTTGCCAATGATATATTCCACCAGGAATCCAATGTTACATAAAAATATGTTTGTAATTTTTCTATTATTTAGTACTTCAATTTTTATATACTATAAAATAGAAATAAAAAACATGAATTTTGAGTGGTTAACATGATGTGAATTACCTTATACACATTTTAAATATTCGAACGACTCGTTTTTATAAGGCTTCTTAAAAAATTATTCAATTGCTGGAATGTTCTTTATGTTTATGATATACATTCAATGATCGATTGTTAGTTAACTTTTTGTTGACATAGTATCAATTTTATTAAATGTACCACTTCTGTTGATGAACTTCTTACGCGAACTGGGAGGCATTTTCCAGATGTTTTCGTTTTTACCAAGGGATTGAGGTTTGGCTGCCAATCTTTTGGCCCGTCGTCGCCAATTGTACTTTTCAATGTTTGGCACTGTTGCCCACAATTCGCCCAATCGTTTCGATATTGATGCAAAATCTGTATTTATTCGGGAAAAAAATTACAGATGAGTAAGTCAACACTAGATTTCGAATATTATAAAATTTATATAGAACACTTAAAATTTTGTGTAAATGGGACGTAATTAATTTGATAGTGTAAACACATAAAAAAATCATCAACAATGAAAGTGATTTAACAAGATTTATTAAAGTAGAAACACCAGGAACAATCATTGACATAATAATATTTCTATAATTTTTCATAACAAAAATTGGATATTTTTTAAATTATTTTACTTATTATATTTTTATTATGAAGCTACTTGTTAATGACCATTATTTTACGTTTACTATATTATATTTTTTGGTGTGACTATTGGCACCAGTTTAATCATTGTCATGATGGATGTCTATCCGTTTCACCTTGGCCAACTATTTTGCCAGTTCACCTTAAATAATGAAAGATATTGGGATACTATTAACATATTAACAATATATTTTTCGCCAATTGGTAAATTCAAAACATATTTTCTTTATAATAATGGCATGTCCCAAAGGAAAATCTCATGTTGCATGCCTCATGTTGCAGGCGCATGTCTTAAAGGAAAGTCTCGTGTGACTTGCGGCAGATAACATATGGCGTGTCCAAGATTGTTATTCATAAAATAATTCGGTAATGTCCGAAAGCACATACATCGGCTTATCAGCAGGACAAAAGCACACAAAAACGCAGTCCAGAAACACACATCCCAGTAACCCAAAAGCACACAAATCGAAGTTCTAAAACACACAAATTTTTACATATATGATTTTTATTATTCATTTTTTGCAATCTTCAGCAGTTCATTGCAAACAATGAGTAAACTATAAATAATTTCGAAATAAGTTCAATATACTTTCGGCATACGTTCGTATAAATATGTTCGAAAAATTTTCTCCAACGAAAATGAAAATATTTTGTATCTACGGATTATATATTTATTTTATCATTTTGAATGTAAAAACGTTCAGTGTCGTGCGATACCTATTACGATGGACTTCGTGCTTTCGAAGATTAATAAAGGCAAACACTGCCTCATTCATAAGCTGGCCGTTCTTAGTTAATTTCGGGTTCTCTCCAGCCATGAAATTTGCTGGAGATGTATTAGAAGACCCATGTAAAAATTTATATATGTAACATATATGGCTGACATATTCGTCACATATATGCTACGTATATGGTTGTCATGTATGTTATATATGTAGCATATATGCGAACATATATGGATATATGGCAACATATATGAGACATGTATGCAATCTTGTACGACACATATATGTTAACATATATGTTGAGACATGCATATATGTCGCATATATGTCCTCATATAAGTAGACATATATGTTTAGTTATATGTTACATATATGTTTCGCAAAACATATATTTGACTTATATGTCACATATATGCAACATATACGTCACATATATGTTCATTTTTACGTGGGGAGGATGTTCTTCAATGATTTATATAGACTGTGAAGCAACAACGATCTCAAGATTTTTAAGTGATCATACACATTATACCGGGTACAGTGATCATTACATTCAAAATTTCCTTGTACGCAACAACTGTAGGAAAAAAGCAGAAATCGACATTTTCTCTCCTCCAGCAAAATTAATTAGAAAATTATTGCATGAAGAAGACACGGATATCATGGTTCATGAGGACTTACCAAAAATGTTTATAAGGCTATTTACAGACAATGCAGAAAACAACTTCCACCTCTACCGAATTCTTTACCAGAAGCTTGTAAGCAAATTCTATCGTTCGATTACAAGACTAAATCCGGAGAACAATTCTGTTTCGTTTTCAAGGATATCGTGATTTCGACTTGTGACAATAACTTGGAAATTCTTAGAAGTTCTGTTAATTGATAGCACATTTTACACGAGCCCTCTACATTTTGCTCAGTTATATACCGTACATGTTTATTTTGTGGAAGTGTATTGTCAACTTATTCATGCATTTTTACCATCAAAAAACATGAATACTTATTTAAAAATATGGGACATTATTTCACCTTTGCGTGAAAAACACTATTCGCCAGAATTAGTTCTTGTGGATTTTGAAAAGTCGGCTCACATTGCTGTTACACAACATTTTTCACAAGCTGAAATAAAATGTTGTCACTTTCATCTAGGTTAAAAAATATATAATAACTATTATTATTATCCTTTTTTATTGATTTGTTATTAAAATAATTTTGTAATTTCTAAACTCAGGATAATCTTGGTACCGTAAGCTTTCAAAATTGGGGTTGTCAAAAGACTATAATAATAATACCGGAGTTGGCTGTTGGCTGAAATTATTTTTTGCATTGCCATTTATTCTGACAAATGATATTGAAAATGCATTTGTTGCAATAATGACGGAAATGCCCAAAAAAAGCTGCAGTAACATTTAGTGTTTACATTCTCGCAACTTACATCGAGCCTGATACCACGTTTCTTCCTCATTTGTGGGCCTACGACGAGTCAGAATATCCGAAGACTACAAATGGAGCTGAATGTTTTCATCAGCACTTAAAAGATAATTTTTATTCGCCAAAACCATCTGTGCATTTAGTTATCGCGACACTTCTTAACATTGAATTGGAAACAAAATTAAAAATTCAAGACATGACAAAAGGAAAACATTTGTTAAGTGAAAAAATGAAGTATATCGTCGATTGTTTAAACATTTATGACGCTGACAATTAATTACATTTTTTAAAAAAGAATTGTCATAAAACTTCATCAGCAAAATTATAATTCATTACATTGTACGACGAATGTAACTCAGATTTTGTTACTTTTTATATATTTGAAAATATAATGTTCTTTTATTTGTTATATTTATCTGTTATCTTGTGTGCTTCTGTCCGTCTGATTTTGTCCTATATAGGAGTCTTCTAGGTGCCTTCGGTGTAGACACTTTTTCTCAAAAGTCACTAAAAGTGTTTTACCACAAGTCAATTTTCATAGAAAAGACATTTTGTGGATATTTAAATATCTTCCGGCGAGACAATTATTTTTAGAGTGTACTTATAAATCTAACTTATATAAAGCTCTGTGTGCCTCTGTCCTTTAGCCAAATAAATTTGTTGTTTACATCAGTTTTTTTGTTAATTTACACATACCCCACACACCCAAAAGTTGCTTACACTGTAAAAAAAGAATGTAAAATTACATGCTGAATTACGTTAAATACAATGTAAAATTACATTTGGTATGTATTATCACAATTTTAAAGGAAAATATTACATGCCGAATGTAAATGGAATGTATATCGTGATAATCATGTAATTTTACATGACGAGTGCAAAACGTAGTGAGTTCCTTATATAGAGCACAGAGAGCATAAAATTAAATTAATTATATCTTATTATATAATTATAAATATAATTATATATCGCATCCGCATCATCACGGTCGCGACCTCGTGTTACTTGTGAAAATTGGCGGCCTGCACACAAATTTTAGACGTACTACTACTGCTACTACCTACAACGACTCGATTAGAAAGATAACCAAAATGTGAAGTCGTGTCTGAAAATCTTTGGTAAGTGGACAATATTCTAAATGAATAATCAATTCAATTTAATTTCAAATATATGTGATTAAAATTTTCATTAAAACTGTTGCACATATGAAGCACAACCTAACCTAAAAAGGAAGTGCTCATTGGTAGTCAGTCCGTGCTACTTTTAAAATCTGTGTGACCCGTCAGATACTTGCAAACATGTTTTCTTAGACTTTTAATTGCGTAAAAACATTCTAACATTAAAAAGGAAGTTTTTTAACAGTCAACCAGTATATTCATATGATTCTTTCAGTGAGTATTTTATTATCCTTTTAATTTGTTAAAAGAAACAATACCCGCCATAACAGCTGATCTACACTCAGAATGTATTTTTTCGTGTAAATTAGTAATATTACACTCTGTTTGTAATATTACATGCTGTGGCATGGCAACTGCATTCCATGCCAAGGAATGGAATTTTACAGCGTTTATTTTACAGTGTAGTTTATTTTTTTCAAAATTCAGTCTAAAACTAAAGTTCATGCGTATTTTGACTTAAAGTTCACAAAAAATAATGGTATTAATTCACTCAAAAATTTTGAATTACTTTTTAAAAAATTGATCAATTTTATTATAAAACTGAAATTTTGCAAAAAATGCTAAGTACGTACAGAACGTAATTTTTGCGAAAATCGCAGACAGCTAATTCATTAAAAACTAGTATTTTTGGAAAAGTAAAATTAGCATGTAGCTGTCAATTTTTTAAATTAAACTTTTTGATTAGTTATAAAAAAGAAGGACTGATGTCATAAAAACGACAGCGTCGTGTAATAAAACAGACTGAGCCGTGTCATAAAACTGACTGTGTCGGTTTTATGACACCACTGAGTAATGTTATTCCAGAGGTGTGCTAAGCACAACAGAATACTGTGACAAACTGAATCAGTAATGTTACAATACTATTTAATAGTGTCGTACGAAACGAGTCAGTACACGGAGAGAAATTTTTACTACTAATTACGAAATATTGACGGAGACGGGTTTTTTCTCCACTCTTTAAGACATGTTTTTTAGGGATGAAAAATTGTTACATTCAACGACCTGAAACATTTTAGACACATTCTTTTATAGCTTTAAAAGTGATTCTATCATAAAATTCAGACCTTTCTACATAATTTTGATCTATAAAACATTTAATTTGGTTGACTCATGACCGAGATACAGGAGTTTCAAATTCTTGTTGATATTTATGTATTAGAAACGAAGTGATGAATATAAGCAAGACATAATTATGACTAGAAGGTAGATGATTAAAGTCTTCAGTATGTCAAAATCATTTCAAGAGTGTATTCCTGACTACAAAAATAATACAGTAAGTATCCTTTTCTTATATTTAATACGTTTTAGTTAATATTTGACGAATTTCACAATAATAGTTAAGCAATAATAGGAAGCGAATCACAACAGAAAGGGATGATCGGTGAATTCGTGACGTTTGGAAAAATGTAATAAATTATTTTTATATTTTTTTAATTTCTTTATTCTGTTTTTAGATTAGCAATTTTTTTTGTCGGTGTGCTTTTCAGATGAATCAACATTTAAAATTTTGTCGGATAAAAAATCTTTTGTTCGTCGTAGACCACATGAAAAATATCGCCCTGACTGCATTTCTGAACGTATGAAACATCCAGATAAAGTCATGGTGTGGTCAGTGATCAGCACGCAAGGTGTTGGAAGTCTGTACATCGTGAATGGTATGATGAATCAAGAACAGTATAAAAAAGTTTTACAGAAACATTTGGTACCACAATTTAAAAAAATGGTATCCAAATTTTTCTAACGCAACTTTAATGCACGACTCTGCACCATGCCATAAAGCAAAAAGTATTACAAAATATTTAAAAAATAAAAGAATCAAAGTACATTCATGCCCTGGAAAATCCCCCGACCTTAATCCAGTAGAAAATCTATGGGAAGTAGTAAAGGCAAAAGTTGCTGAAGAACTAATAACAAATAAAGAAATGTTAATAACCAAGCAAAAAGAAACCTGGAATCTCCCAGAAATAAGTCTTATAGCAAAAAAATGTATTGAAAGCATGCCTAGACGCATTGAATCTGTTTTAATAGCAAAAGAAAATGTTACCCGTTATTGATTTTATTATTATGATTATGTTTATTTTGATGTAAAGTTTAATTAATGGTAATATGTATATAAAAAAAGTTGATTACATATTTGGAATATTATTATGTTATGTGTACAAAAATTGTTAATAACATACATGTCACCGTCAAAATTGTTTTTTAATATTTTGAAATTATTTTTTATTACATAAAAATTATTTATTGTTAACGTATAGCTGCAACATGAATAAACTGAAAGATAAACTATTTGTTTTATTTGTCAATTTCCTCTTTCTTTCACGACCTCTTAGCTAAGAAGATATGTAGTTTTATTTTTAAACTTCTATATCTCAGTCATAAGTCAACCAAATTAAATGTTTTACAGATCAAAATTATGTAGAAAAGTCTGAATTTTACGATAGAATCACTTTTAAAGCCATGAAAAAATGTTTTTAAAATGTTTCAAGTGGTTGAATGTAACACTTTTTCATCCCTAAAAAACATGTCTCAAATAGAGGAAAAAAAAACCCGTCTCCATCAATATTTGAATGAAATACAATGAAAGAATTAGAAAGAGAAGGAAACAAGATTTTAAACACTTTATAATTCAAGTCTTTCTCATATTAATTCGCAAAGTTATGGCGTTTTAAAAATCTACTAATTTTTCGGAAATTTAAGTGTCCCTAATAAAGTGGCCACCTACTGTACTAACGGCATCTTCACTGATGATTAGTTGAGCCCATTGCTAGTAATGAGCAATTTCCGTAGTTTCGAGTACACACACGAATGCTGCGCGCACGCACGCGTCACCAAACTATGGAGATTACGGATTATTAGAAACTGGCTCAACTATTCATCAGTAAAGATGCCATTAGTATTATTTAGTTGTCTCTACTAGTTTAAAATAGTATCTTCATATTTACATATTACTATCCCTCACGAATGAAGATATATTCGCTAAATATATATACTAAAATATAGCCTTATTGCCGCTTTTTATATATTTTGTATAAAAAATAGCTATTTTGTTTTATATATTTTAGGTATATAAAGTTAAATGTATAAAATATTATATGCCAAATATCGTCATTATTACCGAAAATATAATTTACATAGCCGAAATATATTTTTTATACATCTCAAAATATACACTGAGAGAAATAGACTGTTAGACAAACGGTACTTACTGTTATGCTAACAGTCTTGACTGTACAGTCTGACTGTTGAAAATAGACTGTTACAGTAACAGTCTAGACTGTGCATTCGTCCACCGACTCCATTGTGTTATGCCGCCATAACGATTATA
>JABFOV010005077.1:0-12700 GCA_022817685.1 Aradophagus sp. ZL-2020
AGACATTAAAAATGTCTTTAGATAAAACATCTTTCCCTAAGTTAAAGACACTAAATCAGTGAAGACACTAGTAAAGTGTCTAAATGTCTTCATTCAAGACACTTTGAAGACACTTATTTTTGCAGTGATTCTGATCTGGAATTGATCAATTTTGATCATTTTCACTTCGATTTTCCGTTCGATCAAATTTAATCGAATTCGAACCTAAATTTTTTATACTGTGGATATGTCAGACTTAAAAGATGGGCCATGCGCTTGGCTGAGTACAACCGGTCAACGGTTGACATTTGTCTTGACCCAAGTGGGTCAATTGTTTACTGTTTCACACTTGATCTACATTGCTAAACATTTTGCATTAAATTTCAAGTACTTACAGATTAAATCGAATTTAAATAGTTCTATTATATTAAAATTAATAAACATATAGATTAATCTTATTTACAGTAACAAATTAGTTTCAATATTTAAATTTTTTGAATTCAATAAATGGATTTTTACTGTATTTTGCGACATTTTTAACAGTGTAGGTAATGTACTTTTTTTACGATAGGAATATAACATAATGCTGAATTACGATAGACCTAATTACGTCACTTAAAATCAGCAAAAATAAAATATCGAATGACCTTACCAACCAGCGTTGGTACGCCGTAAACTACCAATATCGAATCCAACACCAATCGTTTACTAGAAATTATGCAAGAGCAAAATCGACACAGTAGCGTGGCCAGCACACAATGTAAAATTTGACGGAAAATGTCATTCGATTGACCCAAAATCAACGAGCCCGCGGCAGATAGCGATACGCACGTGCTGCCCACTTATACATTTCATTCATATCGCCGTTCGGATCAATAAACGGTTTTATCCATTATTTTGCGCGACTGTTCCGCAACGGTTCGGACGTTTCGGTCCGCAACAAAAACTGATGCTTCGATCCGTGTTACCTTTACAACGATATTACGTTGTTATTAAAAATGATCTATTTATCTTTTACATATATTGCATTGCCTTTAATTATCTTTCCATTGTGTCTCCCTTCTATCATACTTTTTGTTGCACCTCAGGCCAATATATACAGAAAATTGATTAGTTCGATTCGTTCAATTGTTTTCTCTTAAAATCAGGGTTTTCCTTTTATACATGTGTGGAGTAAAAAAAGAAAAAAAAAATCAACAATTGTTTTTCGATTCGTTCGCTCAAGTTGATGAAATTAATTGAACGTAATGTAAACTACTGTGAGAGATTATCGCTTATAAGAGCGATGAAATATAGGATTCGAACGAAAGTGGAAGGAAACAGGTCGCAATTTGCGGATTGAGTTAAATCGCACGTCACGGCGATGCAATCGACTTGTCCGCGAGAATAATGACGGGGAATGGTGTCTATGACCCACATAGCGCGCGCGAGTGAGGTAGCGTAACTGGGTCATGCACCCCCATGCGCCCTGGAATACTACACGGTGACCCGATAAACTTTGTATATGCAGCCCCGCGTCGCCTGTACACCGGGTGTCTATAAATAGTCCGAAAGGCTCTGCGTTGAATGCATATTTTAGAATTTCTTCGAGTGTCAAAAAATGCTATTAGCAACTATCAATATTAGATCGAATTCATTAATAGTGCTTTATTGAAAGACATTTTATTATTTGATAATATTTAATCCGGAGTTAAAGAGTTATTTAACTCTGTCTTTTAATTATTGCAAATCAATATTCGAAATGTTGTTCACTTCTAAATTACAGTTGATTTTATTTACAATTTGAATTTAATTTGTTTTTAATTCATAATTGAGTTATACCGTATACACTGTTTAAAAATACTTATTTGCCAAAAATTTTCTACTTTGATTGATTCGATTATTTACTACCTTGGAAAAATAAAAAAAAATGCCTTCAATTTTTGAACATTCATTAAAAAACTTTAGATTCCCTTTTATGTGGGTTACTTTGAAACATCTCAAACATCGCATTTTTCATATGCGCGAAAATCTCTAGATATTTCAGGCTCGTGGAAATTTTGTCTAAAGGATATTTGTCAAAAAGTATGCAAAATTATATGCAAAATTATGTATAATGCAATTAAAATAATGCATTTCTGTAGTTCGTAAATAAAATTATCGATACACTTTTACGTAATCTATAATTGTAAAAACCTGTCATGACTAAATATTATATCGTACACAGAACCATTGCACGTTCATCGAGCACATGAGCAACAGTAGAATTTGTTAGTTTAATAATAAAACTTGCAATTGCTTCAGTTACGTACAGTTTACTAATAAATTTGATTGCCATTATTCAGAAAAAAGACACGAAAATTCGTTGCATAATTTATCGAGAGTGATAGTGCATAATTCAAGAAGCATGGCTCCGAATAACCAAATCGACGAAAAGAAGGAGGACCGTGATGAATTTCTGTTGTCTTCTTTTAACAAAGACACGCCACCACCCACGACGTTGAAAAATAATCCGTCCACAATATCAGTCAAAGATTATTTCGGATTCAAAACTGACTTAATCTGGTTGAATATCATCGCAATTACCGCACTACATGTCATATTTTTATACATGTTTTTTACTTATCCATATTTTACCCACTTTAAAACATTTCTTTGGGGTAAGTTATTCGTTTCGTGTTAAAATATCGGTAATTTTTTTGTTTCATTTAACTAATATCTGCTTAAAAATGTTTAAACTTAAAATATTAATTTATTGTTCCGAAACAAATGAAAATAAAAAATACATTACATAATATTGTGGAAAAAACTCTGAGGAGTATGATTATAATACAATTATTAATACAATAATTAACAACAATTAGTATAATAAAATGTCTTTGACGTGGCATATTTTTTCATTCAATTGTTAATGTATGCGTCATAACATTTCGTTGTAGAATATACGTAGGATATAGATTTGCTTGCAAATTTTTTCCGCGTTTGAGAATTGATGAAAAAAATGTATAATTTATGCATTAATAATTCTTTCGCTTTAATGATTTTAACTCGTTAAATTTTATATTACAATTTGTATTAGAACTATAAAAATATTGTCGTTTTATTTATTTGTTGTTTATTTCTAGGTATACTTGTAGCTTATATCAGTGGATTTGGCGTAACAGGAGGTGCGCATCGTTTATTTACTCATCGTGCGTTCAAAGCTAAAACGCCTCTTAGAGTATTTCTTCTTCTATGTTTCTACGCTTCTGGACAGGTATTATTGATACTTGTAAATAATCTAGTCTACCTCTTTATCAATAATAGCAATATCTTTCAACAATTCATAATTTATGAGCTTCATTAAAAATAAATAATTTTAAGTGGAAGTAATTTGTTACAAGTACGAATTTTTCGTGGGAGGGAAGAAACTTTAGATTAAATAAAATAAAATAGTACATTTTACAAAATGAAGTGGTACTAAACTTTATCATTTCCAATATCGAATTTATGGTACCAAATGAAATGGAAATAATAATTTTTGTTTGATAAAAAATACAAACATCTAGCAACGAGTCACTATTTATAAAAAAAAAATAAAATAGGTATTGATGTGTCTGAAATTAAGACTTCTATAGACTATAATTTTTTCAATCAAAGATAATAATTATGAAAACAGAATTCTCTTTACGATTGGGTACGAGATCATCGGGTGCATCACAAATACAGCGAGACCGACGCGGATCCACACAACAGCAATCGCGGTTTCTTCTTTTCGCACGTAGGGTGGCTGATGATGCGGAAACATCAAGAAGTCTTGAAACATGGAAGGCAAATTGATATGAGTGACATTACTGATGATCGTATTATCTGGACTTTAGAGAGGTTCTATATTATTATCAAGTTATTCAAACGATAAAATATGTAAAAAAGAAAAATATATTTTTACTAAAAAGTATTCAAAATTAAAACATCTGATTACTTTTGCTAGATATTTTCCGGTGCTTAAATTTCTCTTGGCATTTTTTATACCAACTTTAATACCAGTATACTTTTGGAACGAATCTTGGTACTTTTCAATAGCAAGTCAAATTATACGGTACACCATTCAGCTTAACGCAGTCTGGAGTGTAAATAGTGCAGCTCATATATGGGGTACAAAACCATACGACAAGTAGGTATTTCACATAATCTTAGAAAGCAATTGATCGAGACTGCGAAAACAAGATAACTGAATGTATTTATTAATTGAATCTCAACGGAAATATTCCAGCACCATCAAACCGGTCGAAAACAAGTGGGTGTCGAGAACTGCTCTTGGAGAAGGCTGGCATAACTATCATCACGCGTTTCCCTGGGACTACAAAGCCGCGGAGTTAGGCAATTATAGCTCGAATTTTACAACAGGATTGATCGATGCTTTTGCGAAGCTCGGTTGGGCGTACGATTTGAAAGAGCCATCGAAGCAGTTAGTTGAAAATGTTATTCAAAAAACGGGTGACGGCACGCACCCAATCGCGGAAAAAAATCATGTAGAATAAGTAATCATACGTTTTAATCGAACTGAAGACATGACGATTCCGCCGGTTCGCACTAATTATTTTACTCTGTATATGAAATTAAGAATATTTCCAGGTGGTTATTTATGTAAACATATAATTGTTATATGCGTTACAAATCATTAAACAAATTTTTATTTGGATTACATTTTATATTCTTATTGATTAAGAAGGAACGTATTGATCTACGTATAACTTTAGTACAAAATATTACATTGTCATCTGTAATTAAATAATAATTGAATAAAGAGAATGTTCACTTGATTTCCTTTTAAATTGACTACAATTATTTCAAGCATTTTGTGATAAGAAAAAATCCCAAAGAAATTTAATTTCTTTGGAAACAAGTCTGTAGAAGTTCAAAGGTCGATGTAAAACTGGAAAACACTTAAGGGAAACACACCGAATCATTGTGTCAAGTATGTAATATAATTAATGGAATTACTTGAAACTATCCATATAGCATATCAAAGTTTTAAGTAATTCCATCAATCATAATACATACTTGCTACAGTGACTTAGGAATCTCCTTAAATTTGTACTTACATATACTGAGAAACGTTCTATGAAATCCTTTGGAGCCAAGATAAACTTTCTTCACCAAGAGAAATAGATATTCAAAACAACTGTCAAATAGTTCGTGTGAATATCTGAATATTCACCTCAACTTTCTAGATATTCACTTCAATAATCTGATAATTGTTTCCACTATCTATTTCTCTCAGTATTGGAAGAAAATCTCACTCGACTCAAGTTAGAAATTCTTCGACAAAAACCGTTATTCTTCATTCAAGAAAACATTTGTATAAGAATAATATGAATATTTTAATTAACAATTCAGTCGAGAATTGAAAAGAGAGCAGCTAAAGGCAGCGAAAAGCAAATGAGAGGGCAAGAAAACAGTGGACCGAGGCAACAAAAACGCGTGGAAGGGAAATAGTAAGAAGGACAGGGGGTTGCGGAAGAAGGGTACGATTCAGCGATGTGTGTGCCAGTGTTCTCGGTGTGGATGAAACTGGCAAGAGGAAGTAGGTGGTGGGTCTGATGCACTCCGTGTTTCCATGGAAACGACCTACTCTCCCTGGACGAACGCATCGGAAAGCGACGTCTGCATGTTGCGTCGAGCGTCCACGTAAGAATGTATCCAGACGAAGCCCCAACTTTCGTGCCCCCTGTATTCATTGTGGTATGGGAGAGATATAGAACCCCTAGTTAGGGTAAGAGACACGAGGCGCGCAACTTTGTTGTCAAGACGTACGATATTCGATCTGCAACGGGACCGCCGTCTTTAGGTCAGCCGCGTGACCTTCCATCTGTCTTCCTTAAGCTTTTTAAAACAAGTCAATTTATTATTTTTATGGAACCCGCTTATTATGAAAGTAATTTACTCTGAATGTTTTACTTACTTTTAAGAATGTACGCGTCAAAATAGTTTCATATAAATAAATGCTATCCTTACTCATAGGTACCTTTTTGTTCGTGTTCACTAATAACAAAATTTACGACTATGGCAAAGTATGAAATATGTTTGAAATTTATGATTGAGCCAAGGATATTTAAGATTGATCAATTTGAAGTAAAAGTTCAATGTATCCTTTACTTTTTCAATGTTCCCCACGATCCAATACAAGATGATGATGTGTACAAAAAAACTGTTTTACGAGCTAATTTATAGAAAGAAGAATCGAAGGAAAATGACGTTCAGATGAATTGATTATAGAATCATGAACAAAGTAGACAAATGTTTATAAAATATTTCAACGTTTATTCTATTTTGTAGAAGATGTTGATACGAATAATAATTGTATGATTGTTACATATAAATTTATAATCTTTATGATTCAATAATAATGCATTTATTTCAATAGAATTCGAACAGAATAAATTGAAAATTGGAACGACTAATCTGCTCTTTCTTACAAATATTGTTTCGCCAGATGATTTCTTTTGAGACCCGCGTCTTTGAAGTATGCTTTTACAGTGGAAGGCCTGACTATGAAAAGCCGTATAAAGTAAGCAAGGTTTTTCGTCGCTGTGAATTTCGCCCCTTCATTTAACTCTTTGACTCGCCGGACAAGACAAATATAACTTGTCGGTTAGATCATGCTTCAATCGATCGGCCTCTTCTTACGCTCTGTTGATTATCACACATCTGTGCTGTGACAATGAAAATCTATCGATGTTTTCGAAACGAAACGGAGAAATGCAAAATCGTGTTCATCCGCGGGTTCGTACGAATATTAAAAATAAATAGCGTTAAAAATGTAACTGAGGAATTTCTATTAATTTATTACATACAATTTATTGCCGAATTCAAATAAAAACGTTGAATTTTTCAAATCAAAAAATTCAACGTGCCATTCTTTTTGTAACGTGAATTTGTAATGAAAAACTTATAAATAAACGATCGTTGTATTCTTAACTGCGTAATCGAAAAATAAAATATCGTTCGCCGGTCAGATCGTCGCGATAAATTAACGTGGTATTTTTCGCACCGTACATCCCCCTTCTTACATTCTTCGTCGATTAAATACATTACAGACACGTTTTGTGTACTGTCAGCTCGATAAATTTTTCGCTCTAATTTTAGTTCGGGCAAATAAGATCGAAAATGTAATTAAACACAGGGACAACGTACTTGCGCTGGATCTACGTCACGTCGGATATTTTTCGTTTTTGGATTTTTTATAGTCACGAGTATTTATAGAGACAAAAATATCGAAAAAAATGCAATGACCGAAAGCGATTGCTTGGCGAAAGAAAAACATTATTTTGATAATTTTAAAAGACCAAATTCGTTTGAGTTGAAATAATATTTTGAGTCATTATAAGATAATTCTTCTTTGTATAGTATAAAATCCTTTTTATCGATTTGCTTTCGCGTGAGAAAATTTGCTGCAAAGCTACTTTTTTGAAAGCTTACCAATCGACTCATGGTAGAAAAGTACGAAACGTCACTTAGAAGAAGATCGAAAGAACCTACCGGTATTGAACTAAAGGAGAGTAAAAATTCTTGGAACGTCAAATTCTTAAATCACATTTTCCCACTAATTGTGGTTGAAACAAATTAAACCAAAATTACAATTTATCGAACAAGCGTTATTTAACAATGTTTCAGAGTAGATATTCTTATATGTATTTTCTCATACAAGAGTAACTTATTCTTATAATAATGAAAAGTAAAATTTTAGTGATTTAAGTTTCTCATTTTTAAATTTACCTCATTTTTTTTCAAGTTTTCTAAAAAGTGGTTAATTTTGTTTAAGCTTTCTTAGTAAGACAGTTTCGAAAAACGAAGTTTTAAGCGTTTTAAAAAGTTATTTTTAGCATCAGAACAATCGCAGCAAAGAACAATCACAAGGAAAAGTCTAGTCGAATGAAAAGAAAAATATCACTCGAAGAAAAGTAGCAACCTGTTTCATCAAAATCCAGCAGCTGGAAATCAAAATCCGACGTGGATGATTATCAAGATAAATTGATCAGCGCGATTTCAATGTGCGCATACAAACGGGACACACGCGAGTCAACCCTCGAATGCTTTTTGCCTCGTTAATCAACTGCGCTTGCATCCGTCCGCGAGCGTCGCAGTCGAAAATCCAATCACTGTTCGGAAAGTCCGAAAATCCGGGAAAAATCGATCGAGATTTTTCGCGTCTGCGAATTCGCCGGGCGATGATACGCGAATCTCGGCTTTCGGGGTCTCGAGGAAGGATCAACGAAATCAATCTAGGACACGGGAAGTAGGTTACGCCAAGTTCGAATCGGGCCAGCGGGCGTGCGTCTGCCCGCGCGGGCCGAACGATCCGAGGGTCGTCCGGGGATCGTCCGGGGGGTTGCTGAACCCGTTCCAGCTGACCCATATCACCGAAAACGGGTCATCGAGTCGACGATGACGGATCGAATACGCGTGCATTCGCACGATGCAACGCGGTCTCGGCCGCCTCTTCTGCAACCCTCGCGACCTACCGGACCTGAAATCTTGAGCTCGCGCTTTATTACGTTTTAATGCGCTTTATTGCCGTCAAACGTTGTTTCCAATCCAACAACTATTTCTCTTTTCTTTTTTTTTTTTTACATTTACAGGCATAAATCATGACAACACTACAAACCCAAGTGTCTCAATTCATCGCATATGACACGCATTTAGTGTCTCAATCACCAAAAATGTCTCAAAATGAGACACTTTATTTTACAGTGTAAAATGTAAACTTATAAAATCAATGAGAGTAAATACCGAAATTAACTCATTTAATTTCTCGGTGCACGAATTATAGAAAAACATTTACACATAATTTTCTCTTTATTATATTATGTTTGGCTTAAAAAGAATCTCCAATCTAAGATCCAACGTGAAAGTATTGTTCCAATATTGAACTTGTTTAGTTTATTATAAATACATTTAAGCGAAGATAAACCGATCAATTAAAGAGCGTCGGAGAACCTCTTTGGTCGATCGGAAAGAGTGTCAAGCACTGAAAAGAATGGAGCATGTTTGGTTCATATATAAAGAACCCTTCTCTCATCAATGTTTATTCAAATTGACCAAATGCGTAATTAACTGATACTGAAACTGTTATTCAATGTTAAATTACAATTATTTAGTTCACAAAATGAGACTTAATATTGATAACAAATCAAATAATTATACCTCAATAATTTTAAATGGATTAAAAAATTTAGTTGATAAACCAATAAATGATTCTTTTCAAATATTATTTGAATAAACTACCGTTCTTTTAATTCACTGATAAAGTGATTTCATTTCAATTTATTTAATCGCGGATTTCAAAACTTTTTCAATTAATAAAATAAAATTTAACGTAACCGTTTGGCTCGATTATTGAAAGAATCGCAGGCCGAGAACACAACTTGCGATTATTTTTCGAAACCGTGATGAATTCTAGTGCAAATGTTTATTATTTTTCCCCCGTCTTTGTAATAATGTAGGTAATAACGCGTAGCGAGATTTCACTATTCGTAAGGCTAGTGGAACGTTGGTCCGCAAAAATAAAACATAGCGTTCGGGGTTATTTATATGATGAAAATATTTGCAAGCGCGCGTTTCGCGCGCGCGTATAAACACGCGCCGAGTTTTATGCGTGATAAACGACTGCGGCGTCAATCGCCCCGAGCAAACCGATTTTGCATGAAACAGGCCAGCAATATTTTCGGATGGTCTCGATTCGCGTCGCGAGCACCGTTCTGATATTGGCTATTAATTTGTATGCGTGCGTGCGCGTGCCCAGCTGCCGCGCGAAACTTTATGGCGCAATCATCGTTAAAATTAATATTATACAGGGTTCGGGCACATATGGGACACGTTTTCATACTGACTACTCAGGTAGTTCCTTTCAATTCTCTCATCAACGTCATCATCAGATATAAAGTGTAGCTATACAAATTTTATTTTATTAATTTATTTACTTTTTTTTGAATTTTGGTATTAATTAGAATTTAATCATCAATGTTTAAAAGATCGCGATAAGTTTTTTGATACCTCGAAATCTTAATATTTAAACAAAATATTAGCTTACCACTATTGTAAAGATATCTATTTGATGAGAGATGGAATACAACTATAAATGGAATAGGTTTCGTTGTTACGAGTTTAATTTCTGCATTTAAAATGTCTTCAGTTAAGAAAAATGAGATTTTCATAGAAAAGTAAATGAGAATTTCTTTTTTTTTTTATGTCACCTTCATTCAGGTTAACACGTGTAAAATAATAAACGCTGAACTTTCAGAACAGTTACAGTCTTAACTTTAGAAAAATAGTTTATAGCACAAACTTTTACATTTTTAACTATAAAAGTCGAGATTTTTTTATAGAAATATCATTGTGTTTCAACATAAACTGTAGATGTATCGATTTAGTAACATGATATCTGAAAAATTTTGACTTTAAAATTTCATCACTTTTTTATGACTTTGGCAGGTTTTTCAACAAAGTTCCTCGTCTTCTGAAAACCTTGTAAAGTATTTAATTGTATTTAAAAATTATTTAGCCATGAAAACATGTTTCCCTCACTTTCCCATGACTTTTTCAAAAATGTTAAATTCCCTGACTCTTCTAAATTTTCCATATCCGTAAATATCCTCAGTATTTCACCTAAATTAACATTTTACAGAAACGTGCGGCCTGTAATTGCGAAATTTACATTTCTTATCTCTTTTTTTAACACGTCGAATAGTATGTTATTTTAATTTAATTTGTCAAAAGCACGTGAGAGGACACTTAACCTTCTCGTAAGCCAAGTTCAGTGTTACGTACAGTCACAATGGTTGCGATTTTCAAAATTTATGAATGATCGGCCACGTATTTCATGAATTAAACATTTGTGATATTATTCTCTTGTAAACTATGTCTTTGTCCGAGTGAGTTATATACATTCGAACTTACCGTTATAAGCAGAGGTTTGTAAGAAGAAACCAAGTTTTAAAAAGTATGTTTCCGTTAATATAATAAAACTAGTTTTTCGATTCGCGTTTAAATTATTTAAAGCAAATTAATTGCACCCATAGTTAATTTAATTTCAGTTGGTGTGTTGATTTAGAATTGATTTAATCTAGATACCTAAGTTACTGTAACTGTATTAAAGTAGTTGAATAATTTTTAATATTACATTTACAATACATGCATCATTATAATACAATAAGAAATTGTTTTATAAGAAATTAGTGAAATTTAGTTGAAATTGCGAAAAAAAATCAAGGTTACCACAAAATTATTTTACTTTGATTATAGAGTAATGCACATACATGCTTTTTTCTTTATTTTTTAAACTTATTTTTAATGATAGAAAATGAATAGATATTATAAAATAAACGAACATTTTGACAAAGTATTCCAGAAAATGTTATTAGTCAATTTAAATTTTAATGCAGGTATTAAACATTTTTGCATGCTGCCTTTAAAACTTACATACACTCGTCTTTTGCTAAACTAGATGTTTTAATAAAATTTCTTAGTGGTGTAGTTGTCAAATTACTTTATCCGTCATTCATATATTTTTGAAGGTCGACACGCAACTCATTGAATTATTAAACCTCACGCGACGTCATACTAGTGTTTTCGTTAAATGACTGACCATTCCGTTTTGACTGTTAAACAGTTTTAAATTGGTTTATTCTCTCTCTTTTAAAATTTAAAAAATTAAAATATTTTTGTTATACTTATTATGAAAACATCATAAAGTACAAGATATGATTTGTCGGTTTCGTTCTTTCAGTCAATTTTCATTCCTACAAGAATACAATAGTACCCAAGTGCTAAGCTTCAAAAACAAATGTCTACTTTTGTCATCTTAGACTGCAAAAATGTTTAAAATCAAGAACTTTTTAATATCTTAGACACATAAGATGTCTTAAATTTACATAATTTTAATGTCTTATGTCAAAACAAAGCACGTATTCCTTTACAGCAACAAGTTGTGAAAAACAAATAATTTAGCTAAAACTACCTAATCAACCTACTAGTAACATATCAACAGGCTGCAAAATGAAGCTACAATATTTGTACTACTCGCTGCAACAGCGTTGTCATTGGCTTGACATCCGTGGGACAATAAACGGTCTAAATCGATGCCGCATTTTCGTGGCGAGCTCACTCTTGGCACCATTTCGAGCGTATTCGTCAAAACGTCTTCTGACGCCAGCATCAATGAAAAGAACGTCAAGAAAGAAGAGGCAAGATAAATGAAAGGAGAAAGAAAAGGCGATACCTACGTAAGCGCTTGGCTACACTCAGAAATAGTTCTGTCATTTAATTTTCATGCGCTGTTTCCGGTGAAAACAAACATACTGATAGGCGCGTTTCTCTTCGCCAGCGAAAGACAAAAAAAAGGGGGATAAAACGCAAGAGAATTAAAGACAAAAAGAAGAAGTCTTTGTCCGCTACTTTTCTTTTGTATCCCATTCGTTCCTTCTTTTATTTTTAAGCAAAGAAACTTGAAGTTGATGTGAATAAAAAAATCGTCTCACAGTGAAACACGGAGACAAACGGAGACAAACTTCTTTATCTTACTTGTTATTTGGGGATTCTCTCCAAACATACCTCACGGAAAATAAGGTTGAATTAAAAGTTTCCTCGGTCTACTCGAACCTCATCATTGTGGCTGTGGAATCGCCAAGAAACATCGACGAGACAAAGTAAGCTACGACACGTTCATTGTAGCTGTTAACTATCTTTGCAATCAGTGCACGCG
>JABFOV010005078.1:0-12700 GCA_022817685.1 Aradophagus sp. ZL-2020
TTGAAAACAAGAAATAAAATGTGGTTGAATATGAAAAAAAAAAAAAAAACGTCTGTCATGTTTTATTATTCAAAAGTTTCGGCACTGGCCTTTAATGTGACGCTACTAAAAGTGACAAACGCGCGTTAATTGTGCATTATTTATTGTATTATTTTTTTGTTTTTTTTTTTTTTCGTTTTTTTTTTTTTTTTTTTTTTTTTTTTTTTTTTTTTAAGGAAATTTTCCTATTTTTGACAAAAATTCTACAGCCAAATAAAACTTTGAAACATACTTTTTCTTAATTAGGTGTTAGGTGATTATAAATTTTTTAAAAAATATTTTTTCAATTTTTGGAAAGAGTTATAATTTTTTTCGAATATTGTTGCTCTGTTATAAATTAAGAACGTTTTACACTTCGTAATAATAAACAAAAAAATATTTTAACCAGTTTCATCCAATTATTTTGTGAAAAATAAATGAAAATATTTATTCCGACATCCTCGCCGTCCGAATTTCACTGCGTAAAGGTTTTCGCTTTGAGAGCAATCATCGTACGATTGAATAATGGTGGTGATTCATTAATTACTGAAAAAAGGTACGTCGTGAAAATTCACATGCAAAAAGTCGCATGTTTAATTATTATATAACAAAATTTAGCACAAAAATTATTAACAATTTTAAATTGCAACTGAACTGAAATTAAAATTTATAAATTATTTCAAATATAATTGATATTTTATATTGTTATCTATCTATATGTAAGTATATGTGTAAATTACAAAAGTAAACGCTTGCGCATTTGCAAAAATAAATAAATGATAAGATTTCTATTTAAGTTAAAGTATTGGACATTTGTAATGATTTAAAATTTTCCGCAATGTATGAAATAATAATCTCGGGTTAAATATTTCTGTAAGTTGAATAGTAATAATAAGTCACTGATATCAAAAGGTACCGTCAGCGCCATCTCTCAGTAATTTATCATACTTATATGAACTGAGTTTATACCTGTTTTCAAGGTACACATAGATTTTTTTGTTTTATTTTATTAAAAAAAATTATATTTAAATAAATTACGTCCATTATCAGTAATACAATTTTATTTCCATGATAATTAATATTATACATTTTTAATTATAATCATATTTTACTGTAACTTTTTACAAGTATTTTCACGTGTTATACAGAAAAGTTGTATCACAGTGTAAACATCAAATTTCACACTTCGGTATAATTAATTATCAATTGAGAAAGCTTCCGTGTTTTTTGCAAGGTGTAGTCAGTTTTTAAAAATAATATATGAATTAGGATGCCCGTTAAAAACAATGTTTTTGGCGATACCTTCTGAAACGCTTTTAGAAAAATCACTACAAGAGCGAAATTTTTTAACGGAAACCCTTATAGTTATATATTTAACAGTATATATGATGTATGTATATACTAAGTATAACAGTTTTATTTTATAACCATTGCTCGAATTTCGTTTTAAATACTTGAATTTTCATTTGTACTTTTCAAATTATATGTACTTTGTGTTCTGTAATTAAAACGAAAATATTTATTTTATTGGTAAGAAAATGTATAGAAAATGACAAAAGACTGTATGGAATATATATTAATTATTTTGTCACAAATCTGAATTTCATCTATTTGAAACCAAAGACAAAAGGAACTCACTTTGAACATACTTTGAAGGAACTTACTATTTTCTCAGAAATGAGTTGAAAATCTTATATTCAATTCATAATATTAATTTTTTTATTTAACATTTTCTTCTTGGTCGTTATATAAAACTAATTGTCAGAGAATAAATTCACTCATACTTATTTTTGTCAAATGTTGTAAAAGATAACTGTAAATTGGTTCGACGAAAATGTTGAAACATTACAGTTTTTTTAATTGAATTATTACAGTAATTATATTTGTACAACGTAATTTTTTCAATGCATATGAATTTATTATTCAAAATTTTTTGACGGCATTGTAAATTTGGAATCATACATTGATAAACCGTCGAGTTATCAATTGAATGTAACTTTCAAAATAACGTTCTGTTTCACTGCGCGCCATTTTCTCCGACGTAAAACATTTGCCATTTAAAGTTTCGCCAGACAGACCATATACACGCACGTATGTCATTGATACATTCACGAACGCAATCTATTATAACATCCTTTGAGATCAATTGATGAACATCACAAACTTTATTCAAATCGCATTCATTCGAGCTAACACTGCGATATCGTCGTTCCTACTTCTTTATAAAACGTACCAAGAACTTTTACAAACGTAAATACATTTCATCGACTTAAAGAGACGTGATTTGTATACAAAAGAAAGGAAGTCGACAAAAATAAATTGAATTTCTAATGTCGAATCATTGTTTCGATTCTTCTGTCAATTATTTCATTATTTAATTTGCTGCTTCAATCGATTACTGTAATTAAACAAGTTTTTAATTCATTATTTTATAATTCACGATAATTTCAATATTGAATTTTAATTATTACTGTTGAATATTAACATCAAGAAAATTAATAAGAATAATTATTGAAATCACACTTAGTATTACATGTTCTCCAAAACAAATCATTAATCCTTATGAGATATTAAATGAAATATTAAATGGAATATTAATTGAAGTAGAAATTCAATACAATTACATTGACGAATTAGCTAATTTATCTAATAAAAAAAATTGTGAAATTGATTTGTAAATGAAAAGACAAAATAAAAGCAAAAACAAAAATTACAATTTCGTTTCATAGTGCTAATTCATTAATTGTTATATATGTATGAGCAATATTATATATTACATCGACAAATGTAACAATATTTTTTTTTCAAATCGTCGAGCGTGAATTCATAAAATAACACATCATCTTTACAAAAGTTAGACTTCTCCTGGCCGGAAAAGCGATATTGTTATACGAGTATTATGTTTTCTGATGAATCGATACCGACCATTTTGTTGAAATTCATATCCTTGCATGACGGATTGAAAAATAGTTTAAATTACATCAATGTACAAAGCAACGTGAATGCAAGATACATTTGCAGGATGAAAATATTTTCTTCTGTACACCAAATGCTTTCGTCTCTCACGAGAAAAATGACCTGACCCTACAAATATGTAGAATAACAATTGTTGCTAATGTTCAATAGCAACTGATGAAACACTTTCGTTGAGAGATTGGAAGAAACATATTTCTTTTATTCTGCGATACAAGGGTCTTACTAGAACAACGAAAATTTTCATCTTAAATAGAACACTTCTGACGTGTTTTTATTTATAATTTTTCTTCTGAGGGAATAGTTTCGACTAGGTTTATTCAAACCTGAATTAATACACCTAATCTAATTAAACATATCAATACCTCACTCTCACCCCATCCGTCTAAATACAATAGAAATGTTTTCGCCAAGAACCAATAAGATTCCGTTTCTAACCAGAAAACCTCATCCTAATATTTAGTCGGTTCAAAATATCGAGAACATTTACCGAATTAAGATAAATGAATGAGTAGAATGGATGTTTCAAATTTTAACCAAATATATCTACTTCAAATCAATAATATCATCATACCGAACAAAGAAAATTATAAAAACTACTACTTCCTTAGTAAAAATTTATAAGTAAAGGCAAGGACATAGTCCTGATGAAAAAACATTTGTTGATCAGGGCCATATTAATTTCTTGCGCTACAACCGTCTTAAAGCCATATCAATTTCTGATGATCTTACTGAGAATACATGGTAAAATGGACTCTACTTAGATGGTAAAACCGATTTAATTTCACCATTTTAATACAATTTTTTACCATTAGATAGTAACTTTTACTATTGACTTTTCTCAGAAACTTCGATTTAAACCAGACTTGAAAATTTGAAACCCAAAAGACAGTCAAAGTATTGAAATACGGAAAGTGAGAAAATTTGAATAGAAGCAGGATCTTCACTTGACACTTCCATAATTTTTCGCGTTGTCAGACACGGGATATATCGCTGCCTCCAGCACCTGTTGCATTTGTATCCTGACAGTTAATTTTTTTTCATCCGGCACCTGTCTTAAAATAGGCAACAAAGACAGCAAGAACATTTTGTCGTAGTCTTCTTCGTCCACCGCGATTCTGTGGCTGCTGTTCGACGAAAGCATGTCGTTTAGGTCGTTATCGAAAGAAGTTAAGGCAGTTTCGCAGAGAGGTTTGGGGTAACGTTGCTGCAGCATGTTGTAAGAACTGGCGTTGCTATTTTCGGCGAATCCCTGAGATGTTCCAGCATCGGTCAAAGGCAAATCGTACTCCTCGATTTCTGGATTATCCATGTCGCCGTCGCTGTCCTCTGTTTTAATGTACGACGATGGGTACAATTTGTTGTTGTTTCTACAAATTGATGACAAATTAGACAATCGAAAAAAAGGTACTTATGTTTTCATATTTGGAACTAAACTAAACAAATGAATTTGGCAGTTTGGATAAAGATTGTAAGCGTCTTAGTAAAAATCTGTACATACATCTATATACATAGAAATTTCTGAAAACTATCTATGTAGGCAGATCTATAGCCTATTTATATAAATAAAAATTATATTAAAATACTTATATTAAAATACTTAGTAAAACATACAAGGACCAACAGCATGTAGGTTCTATATGAAATTGATTTGATCAAATGATCATCCAAAACGTAAAATATCTATTATATTTTATTGCAAGTAATCTCCATCAACTTAATCAATACTATGTTCATAAATAAATAAACCCACAGCTCTATAAATCAAAATAAACTTGAGGAAACAATTTGTCATGTTCATTTATTTTTCCATCTTCCTTTTTTCCTTCCTAACCGATGAAATCAGCATCACGCGTGAAACTTTTGAATACCGTGGAGTTAATCAATAAAACTCGCAACACCTACCGCTGTTTATTTTCAACGCTGGGCATGAGAAACAGGAGTCGATCGAAGTACATGTACTTTTTCCGCTTCCGCCCGGAAGGCCCGAATTTCAGTGACTTCTGCAGTTTGAGTTCCTTAATAAAATAATCTCGAATGTTCCTCCACTTTCCGCGAAGAATTTTTTCTAACGGGAAAGAAAATAAAAATTAGTTTCATGACCATGTGTCGGGGAGAGGGGACAATCGCCGAGTTATCTAACGACACGAGTCTGGTATTAAGTTGTGTGTCAAGCTAAGGATTGAATTTCAACGAAAACAATATCTGATCGACAAATAATATCCCCTCGTGTATCGGGTTGCGTAGTAGCTCGGCCGCGATTAATTAAAAACTTTGACACGTGAAAACAATGATATTTAATGAAACAACGAAATGGTTGATTGTGTTCCGTATAACACGAAAATTGCTCGTGTTATACGGAACTGATTTAATCAACAATCATTTTCACGGGAAATATTGTTTGTGAAAAAATGATCAAAACATATCTATCATTATATAATATTTGCGTTCAAATACATTTTTTTATTGATTAAATTTTTCGTTGACATAAATGCTTGAAAAAATTACTTTTTTTAAACAAAAATAAAGCATTTAGATATATAAATGGCGTACTCTTACTGAATCATATTTAAATCTTAGATCTATAACTATAAATCACAAAAGTTGTACAAAATGTTCATTTCAAACGTTAATTATTGTATGACAGAATCGCGACAATTTATCTCCGGCTTTTGAACTGAAACTAAATTTATATTTGGAACAATGCGAATTCAAACGAAGCGTAATATTTTTCCCAGATGGACTGATAAGAACTTGTTACAGAAACAGAAATACTGCTACAAGTTTTTCTGTTTATTCGTTCATACAATATTTCATATCCCACTGATAAAACAGTCGATTACAACAAGGCGCGATTTTTACTGTTTATTTGCTTAGTCAATATTTTTTTCTCAAAAAATGCAAATAAATTTCAATTCTATTTACCTAGGTCAAGATTCGCAAATGTCAAAGCAGTAAATCGAAGCGCGAAAAATGACGGAATCGAGCAATTAGTCATTTCACTCTTATCAACATTGTTTCTAACATGTTTCTCATTCGTAAATCAAAAACAAACGTTTGGAAACATTTTTCCTCACTTTACCTAAAACTTATTTCATATATTTTACCGTGAAACCAAACTTTGACTCAATTTCAATGGCAAACGACGCTACTAATCATCTTTACTACGAATAAATAAACCTTTGTTTATATTCTACTCAATTCGTGGCAATCAAGTAAATCTATACGGCCCTGCTATACTTCAGTTACCACGGCACGCGACTATAACATCACTAGCGGTGTGCAACAACACGCGTCGATCATCGATCGATCGCCCGACCTTTAAGATCCCATATCAGACGACCACATTACAATCTACTAACAAATGTCTTTCCCAAAATGAAAAAGCAACAAACAAGATTGACAAAATAAAGAAAAAAAACTTGTTGCCATTCCTAGTACCAACGACTACTGTTACCGACAATCAACCATTTCGCTCTCTCCGATTTCTCAACCTGTACACCCATCCCTCGACTAGCCAACGATTTAAATTGCCGTGAATCTGGCGGGAAACGACGAGCGAGCCAATAAGAGGATTCGCGTCTCTTAAGGGACGGGCCGCGGCGCGAAGGATCGGTAAAGGTCGGCAACGTTGAGCGTCGTGCGCGGTGTTGCCGCGTCGGGCAACACCGGCAACGCCGCGGCACCTTTACCTTCATTGATTCGATCGGCGTCCGAGAGGCTCTGCCAGTCGGGTATCATGACCCGGCAGACCTCGTCCCAGGCGTGCATCTTCGCGTCCCGGTCATTGTACTCGTCGCAGTTGACGTCATAAATGGCCGGCCGCTTCTGGACCTCGATGATGAACTTCTCCGTGTCGAACATGGCGGACTTGGGGCTGAGCATGGCGGCACGCTCGGCCACGAGGAACCGCGGGGCGCTCGCGGACGGGGCGACGGGCGCGACGCCGGAATGCGTTCCGCGTGCGGAGACGGCTTACGCGTCACTGCGGCGAAACGCACGGCCGAGGGGGCAGGCCGCGCGCGTTGCGCCGGCGAGCGCCGTGGCCCGCCCTGCCGCGGTTGCGGCGATTGGGCTGTGCCGCGGCCCGCGCCGCGGAATCAAACGCAGCGTTGCCATGCCACGCCGCTCGGCCGGTAACTCAGCCACCGACTTCGCTTCGTCCCGCAACGTCCGCCCGACACGTTTCGCCAATCGTCTTCGCATTTTAGATTCGTCATTCATTTATATGGACCATGTTTTAGTATCAGAAGTCGATACTGATTTCATCTGTGTTTTCCAAGCAACGTTCATGTACGATGCACGCATGCTTATTTCTCAAAATCGATGTTTCATTTGCATCATAAAAATAACGTGCCAAATATGAATTGTATTATGTTGAATTGCATTATTTTAAACTGTATTATGTAGAATTGCATTATGTTGAATTATATTATGTTGAATTGTATTACGTTAAATTGCATTATGTTGAATTGCTAATTGAATGCTTCTTTCTCACACATAATTTGCGTCAGTAAAATAATATTTATATAGTATTATATGTAATATTTATGTAATATTTATATAGAAGGCTATATTATATTATATATTATTTGTGATCTATTCATATTGCTAATGCACTTATAAATGATTAATGCGTATATGACAAAATTTTTTTACACATATACATGCTTGATAAATTTTATCATTGATTTAGTTTAGTTTTATATTGTCCAAATATTATTTGTGATAATTTTATATGCACGGTTCGTGCAAGATCCATATCTAATTCGTATATGACATTGCATTATTATAATTATATTTTTTTTATATATTGTCCAAATAAGGACTGTATATTCTTCAAGAATACAAATACTAATAATTATTTATAAAATAAGTTCTGAAAAATGTATTATTATATTCATCAACAGCAAAACAAAATTTTGATTTATTTCAAGTAAAATTCCATAATGTTTACTTACCTTATTAATAAATTATATAAAAAACACTTTTACCGTATATTCACTTAAGAAGGGACGTATCTATTTAAAAAAATGTACATATTACATGAATAATGATAATATGCTCTTGAGTTAAAAATATCGTAAATGTATCAATTATTCTTGGTCGACGTTCAAAATCTTTTATAAGGTAATCAAGAAAAAAAAATGTAACATGTTCTAATACCAAAGACCAAAGTAGATCGAATTTTCAACATACTTTAATGATGCGCGGCTTCAAACGAGTAAAAATTATTGAATATTTCAGAAAAAAAAACTGCCCTTCGACCTATTCACAAAGGACAAATTTTTCCTTTACAAATTAATGTAATACCGACATAGGAAGCAGCAAATATCTCGATGAAATTTATTTTTGGATATCATATTTCAAAAAGTTTTTGTATCGTAATATGTGTAATAAATAAATAATATGCAAATTTGAACAGTGATATACATGCAGAATGATTTTAGCAACGAAATTGCCATTTCCCGATATAGGATTCGATGTGGAAAAAACCAGTACACCAGTTAAGTTTCAAAGTCAACGTCTATTCATGAGGCCGTAATGTGTTTACTAATACTTGACGCTTCTTGCAGAAATGATTATGCAGTAAGCGCAATTGTGCGCCAACGTGTATTCCAAACAGCTGTGCTATTTTTCCCCCAAAGATCAATATAATGGCGAAGAAATTACGGGGACATTTATAGAATTTCAATAATTGCGAATTGGAAGCGAGCGGGAAAATATGATCATTCGAATAGCAATTAATCGAAAATTAATATCAATATGCGTGATTAGATTCTTTTAAATTATTTATAAATTTTATGAAATGTAGATAAAACCATTTAACTTTTCTGACGAATGTCATTCAATTTAATCAACATTTTTCAAATGTTATAAGAATTTTTAATCATATTAAGTTAACATTTCTCATATTATTGTTATTATTATTATTATTATTATTATTATTATTATTATTATTATTTATATTAAAAAAAAAATTCTTCGATATAGTAAAATTAAAATAAGTTATAATTTACTTTTTTGTTCACGTTCATTAAAATTTTCCAAAGTGATAAAAAAATTACAAATTTATAATTTTTATATCCGAAATATTCAAGTTATATAACTTTCAATCGCAATTATTATTATTATTATTAATTTTAATACTATATTGTTTTATAAGCAGTACAAATTTATTAATTCCTTTTAAATCCCTCATGATAGCTTGTGCTCTTTTTTTTTAAGTCATTGCCATTCACTTCTTCCGGCTTACGCCCCCTCTTACACGCTACATTCTTAATTTCTTCTATTAGTTCACTCGTTAATTCGTCGTTTCAAGCCGCATCTGTTTGATTTGACATTCTTCAATGTGCCGTTGCACTTCTTCAAGTTACTTCAATGAAATTAAATATGAAAAAGCAATGATGTTAAAATGAACGGAAAGAAAACGTGCTTTTATTTTCCAATTTATATTTATTCATTGTATTTATATATTTATATACTAAACAACAATAAATATAATATTCGTTTAGTCCTTTTCTTTATTACTCAATTTCATTGTCAGCATTTTTATTACCAGCTTTTTTTTCTTTTTTGATTATAAACACCATTTAACTTATTAAAAAAAGAATATCACCTTATGCAAGTAGGATTATATTTGAATAAGACTTCAAAAATCTCAATCGTGTTTTTTATAAACTGATAATTTTATGTAATATAACATAAAATATATTGCTATGAACCAACCCTGCGAAAGGTGTAAATTTAGATGCACAACTGAGTCTATGTTTAGTTGATTCAAATGATACATTGTGTACTTATAAAATGAGATGGCCTATTGTCTAGATTGGACAATGATTCTCGTTAGCGTAACCATTTTCATTTTTAAAAGTTCAACACATCCGCCTTTTTTTCCATATTAACTCATTACCTGCACAACTCCCACCTATTTTCGGGCAAGTAAAACAGCACAATGGAAAAAGTTTTATACGTTCGTCTGGTCGTATCTATTTCACTTTAATTTTAATTTCTCTTTCAAACAAATTCGAATCTCAAGGTATTTATTATTTTCCTTTGACACTTTTGTTTTTCAGACAAATTCGATTATATATACATATGTATAACTGAAATTGTTAATAAATGAAAAAATGTATCTTATCTTCTTGATAATTAATGAGTCTAAGTTATATTTCAACATTATTTACGTATTCTAATATGTTTTTAATGCATTGTCACTGCTAGTGATCACTCATATTATATAAAAAAAAAAAAAAAAATAAGATTAACAATAATATAACATAATAATAACAACAATAATACAATAAAACAAAATCAAAAGACGGTTACATTCGAAATCGGAAATATCCAAATCAAACGTTGCCAGTCGAAGTGATCGAAATTTCCCCCCGCGGCGTCTTCCCATGGCGTCTCGCGCTCCAAGAAACTCCAATTCATTTGGCTAAGGTATGCCTACCCCCCCCCCCTCCGCGACCCCCTCCCGAATTTCATCCGCGATCGTGATTCGCTAACCCGGGCGGCGCGGTTCGCCGCCGGCCAATTAAAACTAGGAATGTGGCGTGGCGCGATCAAATCACACACGTACCCACACAACGCACGCACACAATCGAAGCTCCACTCGTCAGCCGAATTTCCGCGACAAACAATTTGCAAATAATGCCGCAAAAACGCGGCATTGCGTACACCCGAATCCCAGCCCATTAGAATGTTGTAACTCGGCGGTCGCGGGTGGTAGTTGGTTCGCAAGTGTGTGAATGACTGTGTGTGTGCGCGCGTGTGTGTGTTTGTGTACAGCTGCAAGAGCGAACGACGCACACTGTGAATGAACGCCGGTGCTCTCGGCGGCAGTCTACCGGTGACGTGACTTGAGAGAAGATCTCGGCCAGTCTCCCTTTTCCCGTTTTCCTCCATTGATTTCTCTTCCTCCGGGACTCCGTGCGCCGAGGCTCGTCTCACCGTCTTTGTTTTTCAACAAAGTTAGACATGCCGTCCGAAGAGTTCCTCGGAAAGAAATACAAACTCGCCACGAGCGAGAATTTCGACGAGCTGATGAAAGCTTTGGGTACGTATGGGGGTGAAAAGGTCATTTTTCATTTTTTTTTTTTTTTTTTTTTTTTTTTAGTTAAAATTGAGAAAGGTTTGTTTAAGGTGCCAAGTTAAATCTTAACAAGGGATCGAGTTTAACTTTTTATTTACTATTTTTTTTTCACCGAAGTTTAATTTGTTTATGCAAATAGGGTTTGGAAAGTTCAAGGTCATTGATGTGTGAAAAAAGATGCAGGGAGAAAAATGGATGGTAAAAATTACTAACTTGATGGTAAAGTGCGGATATATTTAACCCAAAAAAGATAATTACTGTCTCGTTCTAATAAAATCTGTTTAGATTGTGGGTCGTAATTGTAAACATGTCACGATTTTCAAACAGAATGGACTGATGATTTGTTTATTTTGAAATATATGTCCACGGTTTGCCATTAAAGTTAGTAATTTTTATAAGATCATTTTTCTCGGTGTATTTTTTTGTTCACGTACTGTTGTTTTGTTAATGTACTAATGTCTTGTTTACAAAATTTGTTTTGTATTTTTGTATATGAAAATAAAGTTTGGAAAGTTGAAGGTCGAGAAGATGGTTTCGTTTATCACGAATATATTAAAAAATTTTCGCACTTTTTTGCTTTACGCCTCGCAGTAATTAACGGAAAAGAATTTTTCATCGAAACAGGAAATTTAAACTTAATTACCGTAATTTGGTTCAATGCATTGATGCGAATAATGCAGGATGAAAGATGAAAAATGCGTTGGTGTAAGAGGGAATTAATTCGGATCAATTACTCGGACAAAAACAACAAATTATTATTTCACAATGTATTATAAAACAATTTACGTCATAAGTATCATACATTATAATTCTACTAAAAGCTATCAATTTCAACTGATACCAAACTTACGAAACGATTCTTTGGACAATTAAATTGTTATCAAAATACGGTTCTAAAATGCGCAAAATGTTCGGTTTCAAGCAAATGCTACACTTTCCCAGATAAAGAAAATAACAGTTTTCATTCGACTAATTCCCACGGCGTCATCGATTTTATTTTATTACCGAAGCCAAATGTTCCTGATAAAAAAAAAAAATTACTTTCGTTATGAGTTACTTGTTTTATCGTATTATGAAATTAAAAATTAAAAGTTCGATAATTAAATAAAGGAGATAAAACACTTTCTTTATCCGAATATCAGTTTGAAGTATTATTTCTTCATCAGTTTAATGTTACAATAAAACAACATATAAAAACGGCTATTTACACCTGATTAAGAAAATTAAATCCGTGAAAAATTTGATTAAGTAAAGCGCTTCTGGTAACAAGCGTAATATGAAGATTGTCCAAGGATTTAACCACCCTGGATAATATTATCCCTTGTTCACACATGCCGAACCAAAACCGGTCTCGATACTCGCGAAAAAAAAAAAAAAAAAAAAAAAAAAAAAAAAAAAAAAAATTTAAAAGAAAAAAAAACAAAACTAAAAAAAAAAAAAAAAAACAAAAATAAAAAAATAAAATATAAAAAAAAAAAAAAAAAAAAAAAAAAAAAAAAAAACAACATAAAATGGTAAACAAAAAAATACAAAAATCTCTCAATCACATCTAATCCATACACATCCTACACCGCGAGTCGACTGTTATACGCTTGGGTCGGCAGTTGTATG
>JABFOV010005079.1:0-12698 GCA_022817685.1 Aradophagus sp. ZL-2020
CGTTAGCATCTCTCTAATACATCAAATTAAATACAACCACTACGTCAAATGAATGGTCAATGTTTCCATAAATCCAGATTAATTGAACAAAGCGAGACGCTCGACGGAGGAAATTGTTGAGTTCAATCTCCGTGAGTTGGGTTGAAAAAAGGCATAAATTGCTAATGGATATAAATAGCTCACGTCAGGTCCATAATTGAACACGATCTTTCCCGCAAGTTTCTTAATTGCGGGCTAAAATGGCCGGCTGATTGCCAGCTGAAAACAATAAATAATAACATGCGAAATGGTTCTGCATTGGCACGGCTCGCAAGATAAACACGAACCCGGTCACGTTCTTCTGCTGCGGCAGTTAGCCGGCCCGCGCACGTCCGTTTTCTCTCCTTTTTCCGTCGGTTATGCGTGTAAATGGCGTGTGAACCAACCCTAAATGCATTCGCGCCAAACGTAAATCCCAATAATTAGTATCCGGTATCAAGTCAGTGCACTTATTGCACGCGCCACCAGCTTGGGAGAGCGTTTCACTTCGTTCACCTCATTCACCAAACTCGCGCGTTAACCGCTCACTCATCGCACAAAAAGAACCGCTCACTCAATTTGCCCCTTTTTTCATTTCGTTCGACTTCCTTTTCTCCTGTTTCGACATTTTCGTTTTTTTTTTTTTCAATGCCCCCACCTCTTTGTTTTTTTAAACTATTTGCATGCAAAGGAAACTTTGCTGTTGAACACTTTTTGATTTACGTTTGAAAATTCTTAAGTTCAAAATCAATGTTTGAAAAATGGCAAACAATTTTCGACGTCAAATATTCAATGAATTTGAAAGTAAAAAAAAGTGTATTTTGATGGAGAGGCTCGGAACTGATTATGTATAGTTTTGTAAACAAAGTGAAAGGTGTTATTTTTCTTCATAATACAATTTCCAATAAGTCTCCAAGAAAAAAAATGTATTTGTTTTCGAAATAGTTGAATTATGAACAAATATTCATAATTTTTCTTCACGAAATATTATTAATTAACAATAAAATATCTCATAAATTAAAGTACACATAACAAACGGACTTGAGATGGAATAATTCATAGACAAATAAATTACATTACCTTGAAAAATTACCTTTCATATTTTCAACAACAAAAAATAAACTGATTCAATAAAGCAATTCAGCAGATTGAATTAAAAGAGGCAAAAATAAATAAAAGAATAACTCTATGCATAAAGTATAATGCTTGATTTTTTTAACACGCCCACTCGTTAGAAAATCTGCTTCAGGCACAATTCTAATTTGATTTTCCCGCGCACTTTAAGTCTCCCCTGACAACTAAGGGTTATATTAATTAATTTTTGTGACGGAAAATTCAATCACTTACTTGGTTGATGTCAGCGAGTCGGTTACAGGTCAATTTATGAAACTAATTTCACGACATTCGTAACGATTATTTCCATTTTCCGCGTGACATTCAGCGGCAGCTTTCCACGCACCTTCGTCAGTTCATTCGACTCGATCTGCATTTCGCGCAGCCATTCAATAACTTCGCCATTTCTTAATTGCGTTTTATATAACGAATGAAACTATTTCCAAGAACACAGCGCCACGTCAACGAATTAATTTTCACTTCGGGAATCAACGAAAAGTTTATTCCCTTTTTCTCAGTGGAACGTATAGTGAATAGAAAATTAATTATAAATACTTGAATTTATAATCGGCGTATGAATCGGAGGTAAACAAACAAGCAGCTGCGCTATTTCAAAACATTTTGTTACATTTCTTTCTCTGACAAACAAAGTTTAATTCTTGATTGAGAAAATGTTCTATTAAGAAAATATTGAAATTCGAAAAATTAAATTCACCACATGGTTTGAAATTTGAAAAAGTATTCTTCAGTCAGTACAACTTCATTTCGACTGAACTTCATTATAATTATAACGATTTATATTTATAAACACCGGATTCAAAAATTTGTTTATCGTAGCACACAGTGGCGTTTTGCTGACATAAATGGGAAATTTTACTACATTATTTGTCTTGACGTAGACTTAAACAACACTTCAACAGCTATACTTTGTTATTAATTGTTCGACAGTACTCATTGTTCACCGATCGTACATGTGTAATGAATTAAATGATATATAAACACACATACACGTATATTGTAGTGGAAGGGAGGCCTACTGAAAATTACAAGCTATACACTGCTCAAACCGACCATCTAAGATAATACCTGCTCACCCTGCAGCTATAATGAATATGTAAGACAGATTGTAGGCTAAGAGGAAGCCTCCACTGCTACCGCTGCGTGATACGGTTGTCCATGCGCAGATTATTCTCCCCCCTCACCCGCCCCGCCTCCGTGCCGCTCCCTCCCCCCCTCCCCCCCGCGCGGCCCAACGAGCCTCCGCCACTATCGAGCAGTACGTAGCATACCTCGGCGAGTCAATAATTTATCATTTGCAACGATTGAACATTCCAAGAAACTCGAGTATCCACTTTGCTTTACTTTTTGACTTGCCCCTTCCCATTGTCCGACCGATACGCTACTCTCCCTTCCGCCCTAGGCCAATTTCTCACTCGCGATTCGATGGCGAAAAATGACCTCGCTGTTCGTCGGTCTTGATAGTTCGTGGGTTTTAATAAACGCCTCAGTACACATTGACACGGCAATAGCATGGATGTGGCATGGTATCAATATGGTTTTGGCAGGGAAAACTTGATTCGGCCGCGACAGGGTTTTGATGAAACAAATTTCGACATACTGATGCCGTGTGTCGTATCCATATCGATTAATACGATTTTTATTAGGTCATTATATGACATTATATGATATTAGTTTGTGAGTCTACGTGAAATTTATTTTCTTTCTTTATTTATACACAAACGGTATGTACGAATCGTCTTATTATAAATAGCGCAATCATTATTTTATGAAACCAAAGTTCTGAAACTCGTGGCATTTATTCTTGTTCAACGGCAATGAAAAGGCCATCATACAAAGAAAATACAGCCTACTTGTAAAGAAATTTAAATTCACTTGCAAATCGTTCGACAGCTATAGTTGGAAAAAGTTCAATCAATCATTTTTTCCTTCTCTCTTTCTCTTTTCTCTTCTTCCTATCCTCTTCATGTTTTATTACCATAACCAGGTTATCGATATCTTCTTGTGTAAAACGAATGAAGGCACTGGGTATTGAAATTACCTGATTCATGAATTATTTGAATACTGTTCTGAAAACTTGTATCAACTCAAACGCATAATATCAGGATTAATAATAAAAAAGTTGTCAGAATTTTTAATAAAGTTTCCGTTAAAAATAAAACAAAATAATCAAAATTTCTTTCTGCAAAACGAATATTTAAACAAGCAAAAAAAAACTAATTTCAAAATCTCTAAAAGCTAGAATCTAAATGGAAAGCGAGACCGATGAAAAAAAATAAAACTTAGGAAAACCAAAAACCGGAGGATCTAAAAGGAAAACAAAAGAGAAGAGTAAAAGGGGAGCAAAGGTGGAGGAGATCCAGTTGGTCGTTTCGAGAATTGAAATGTTTTGAATTAGTTTCTAAGTGAGGGTTGAGATAGGTGTCAAACTTTTACGACCGGGCAAAAAGCAGCAGGGGAATCAAAGAGGAGCAGGTGGGGAAAAGGCACGCACACCACGCCGAACCCTTGAAACGGAGAAGCGAAGAATGATGGGGCCTCGAGTGGGAGAGAGAGCGCCTCGATAACGAGGCCTAGTAAGGGGAGGCAGAAAAACAACGCATGGTTGAAGGAGGGGGGAGGGAGCAAGACGAGGAGGCAGTGAGATGGTCGACAGAGAGAAGGCAAGAAGGAATGCCGTCGGACTAGCGCCAGAGGGCATCCACTGGCATGGCTTCTCTCGCGCGCTGAGTTCCGACTTCCATGCGACCACGGCGCATATCTCAACGAAGACGCACTTGCCATGCATACTCGATTCTGACGAGCGCGGACCCTTATTTTCGGATCCGCGCGAAGTTGCAGATCGACGCTTCGCGATCCCGGAATTACGTGCCTTAAATTTTGAGCCTTAATTAAGTGGTCATTATTTGGCCAAATTAGTTAGTCATTATTTGACCAGGCACTGTTATGGCCATATGTATAGGCTCTATTAGTTGACTAGACCAGTCACGCGACACTTTTCGTTGTTGAGAGAAAGACGTACAAATCATCATACATGTTTGTGCCCAGTAATTTGTTTGTAAATGTTGTTTTTACAAAACGAGGGATTTTATTCAAAGCAGATAGAAAAATTTAATTTAAATATGTATTTTATACTATATATTGTATTTCTTCAAATTATTAGGTTGCTTAAATGCTGACCTATTTTTTTGGAAATCAGCTGAAATTGAACGAAGTTGTAAAAACATTTATCTACGTGATCCGTGTGTCCAAGAACCTCATCAAGTAAAGTTCGGGAATAAACTGCCAAACTTTTCCCTTTCTTCAGCCTAATATCTACACATTCAAAAAAAAAAAAATAATAATAATATATATTAGCTACATACAAATAAAAAATATAAAACCCAATAACCGTAATGTTTCAAAATTAATAAAAACCGATTTCCTTCCACGTCAAATTTATTCGTTTTTCTCACTTCCAGTTAATTTTCTTTATAATAATGAAAGAATATTTGATACCGATGATTTTATTTATTTTGCTCGTGCAATGAAACGTTTGACATTTTATTCCCGCTTTTTTTCCTCCGTCATTTTTGTAAGCCTCCTCTATAATCAATGCTCTCTCGGAATTAATCTACCGAGCCAGAAAAGTGATTATCTGCGAGATGCTCTTGTAGCGATGCGATTTTAAAGACAGTAGATTTAATTAAAGGAAGCACTTTAGTAGCCGCGCGCTGATAGATCGAACTAGTCGCGGTTATCCGAGTCGGATTGGAGATCGCGATCTAGCTACCTGTGATTGAAAAGGCAGGACGCCTACTGATGCAAGTCAGTGGGCAAATAATAGCGCGATACCTCCACTCAAGGCGGACGGACGCCAGATAAGAGAGAGGCGTGAACGTAAGAATGTTTTACGAGTCGATAGCGAGCGATCGACCGAATATAAAAAAATGTACCGTTGCTATTGATAAAATATTGACAAACAAACTCATTGTAACGAGACCCCAAAGAATCGAATGAAAAAGAAAAATTAATTTGCACGGTCTCTCACGGTCCTAAACAAGTTTGCTGAAAATACATAGAATATATATAGAGTTATTGTCGTTTTTTGCAAAAACAAATTTTTTTATTTAATTTTTTTCATTTTAGTAAGTTTGTTAAATTGTAACCAAAAAATTTTTGACGCCATGTTCACCGTATAGGTAATATTCAATCTGCTTTGAAAACACATTAAAGTCGGTTTAACGTCGAAATCGCGTTTATTTTCCTCTCGACGAGCATTTTCGTATTCTTTTTTCGCGATAATTGCCTCGGCTCTTTTCGGATTGTTAGAAAAACACGGTCGACGTACATCGGCGCGCAATTATCGGACAAGTCGGATCGCCGAAAGATAATTGCCTCTTCCGCAAATGACTCTTCGAATCGATTGTCAAACTTTTTCCCGCGGGTCTAACGGCGAGCTAACAGATGACTAAACCGATCTTGATAGCGCCCCCGTTGCTAAGTGCGGAAGCGTAACACAACGAGGAAGGTGCCTTGCGGTCGCCGTTGTTCGGCTCTCGTTACGACGCACGTACGTCCACGAGCGAGTCTAAACGATTGATAGACGTTTAAATGTCGAACGCGGAAAGCGTCGTCGTTTGACGAGATTCATTCCCATCGAACGACGCCGCACAATTTCTGTCAATTAGCGTGCACGCGTGTCATGCCGATTCCACTTGCCGGGCAAAAATCTAGGAATTAGATTCTGTCCCCCCTACCCTCTGTCCCTTCTTAAGCCCGTTTATCTACACGGAAAAAAGATGTTGAAAAGTGGGAGAAAATGTAGAAAAGTTTTGTATTTGGGTTCAAAAATGCGACCATATGCAATAGCTCTCATAAACTCTAACGCAGTATGTTATTAATTAAAAACGGGTGAATAAAATATGTCTTCTGATGGATAAAAAAAAAAGAAATATTCACACGATAAATATAAAATTTTTTCATACCTTGTACTCGAAACGTCTTTACGTGAGGTTTTAAAGATTTGAATAGGAATTTGAAATAAACATATATTAATTGATTTTATTGATTTTTGACATACGTAATTCTAAAATATCTCGTTCAAATCAATAGTAGCCTGTTTTCACCTCCAAAACGCAAGTTTCACAACATCATGATTGATTTACATTCTCGTGCCTTACTTTGTCGGTAATTGTTTATAAATCGCAAATTGCGAGCTGATTAATTTGAAGGATTGAAAAGGTTGGGTAAAAAGTGAAAAAAAGCAGTCGGTCGGCTTAACTGGCATTAAGTTATTCTCGTCGAGGCAACACAAAGGGAATTTGTCTTATTCCCTTATAATGACTCCTCATTAAATCGCCCGAACGAGAATCGTACGAACGAGAAATCAGCCGCCAAACTTGGAAAAGACAAATGTTACAGTCGAGGAATTGTGTCGCGACACTTGTGCAATGTTTCGTACAGATTTGCGCCGAAATTCATGCTGCTCCGAAGACAATTAAGTTATGCCTCACTTTTTTTTCGAGCAAATTTTTACGATGAAATCGTTTTACAATTTTTCGAAACGAAAGAATTGAGGTACATTTATTTTAATGAAAATAATTGAGTTAAGTTTGCTTACTGTAATTGAATTGATTGATTTTTAGTGTCAAACCGTTTCGATTTCTGCTATCTGTGGTGAAACTAACAAAAATGTACACGCATTAAAGAAAAGATACAAATTTTCACTTCTTCGCGGCGACACTGAAAAATTGGCTGATAATCATACATTTTATGATACCCATCGTATTCAATTAAGACTGGACTGACATTTTGACAGCAGCTCTTCGTTTGCTTTCTACGGCGACTGGAAAAGGATTGCACTTCCTTTCCAAAAGATACTACTGTAATATGTGTCGGATTGATGCGCCTATATAAGTTATTGCTTCGATCGCTTAGTTGCCGTGTTTTTGCGCGCGCGACCATTCGCTTTGTACTTTTTTTTTTATTGGTCAAGCGGTTTTTGCGCATGCGCACACGACAGTTCGAGCGAGCGACTCGTGTTTTGTTTGTAGACATTCATCATCGGAGACTTTCCCAAACGCGGCCATTGTGCGCCTGTGCTGAGAAAACCGATCGGCCTAAAAAATAGAAAGCGGTGAAAGCGGTGCGAGCATTTTCCTCCGCATCACACGATCCCAACCTTTTTCGCACGATCGATTTTCCTAATTAAAATAAATTTGGCGTGTATCGATCATCAGGTTCAAATTTGTATAAGTTCTTCTATACTGACGTATAAATTACTCAATAAATTAAATTCTTTAAATATAATATAATTGCAACGTGAAGCAAAATATCTATTCTACAATTAAAATAACAAATTTACAAAAGGAAATTGAATATATTTTTTAATAAATTTTCATTTTCACTTTTGACGTCCGGGTTTTTAAATAAGTAAATATTTTAAATTGTAAATAATTATTTACGAATTTTAATACATTCGTTTTTCTTTGAGAATATATTTTCATACTTTTATCTCCTTGCAAATAAACTTGAAATACGAAAACTGTAACCTGAGGCAGAACAATCGGTGCTACGAAATACGTCAATGAATCTTCAAGTCAAGTAATTGAAGAACCGACAGAAATGCATTCGTGTTCCAGAAGAGTACCTGACATTTTCATGATGATTATATTCAACCACATGCAGCGTGATTAACTCAAGACTTTTTGACAAACTCGGCCGTAACATTCGTTAACCCACAGTCTTGATCTTGCGCCCTGTGACTTTAATTTGATTTGACTAATATAAAAAGGCATTATGATTTCTTGTACGTCATTCAAATTAGTCAACAGGAAATTATTTATGAAACGATTCGTCAAAGTTTGATGAAGAAGTCAAATTTCATAAGGATTGGAATTTTAATTTAATAATTAAAACGTTTTAGCTTTAATTGCTTCCGACGAAACGAAACGTGAATACATTGTAGACATCAAACAAAAAACAATATCTACAAATTTTCGTGTATATATATACATACGTTTTCTTTTTTTTCTTTCTTTTTTTTCGAAAACTGATTAGAATATAAATTAGTATAAAAAAAAGTTTTATTTCCGGCTTATGAACTCCAGTAAAAATGAAATTTGGCTTGCCATACCAGTTATTCTCATTATTATGAAATGGTTGCCTGATTCAACCCTTAAAGGGTCAATATTATATGACCCTGATATGGTTGTTACGCATGGCATTGCAATGGCTGTGAAACAGTATATGGTTTACCATATCAAATATATATGAGAGTCCATTAAAGGTTTCAGTTCTACATTAGGGCCATAAAATGTAAGCTCGTGAAGGGCCGATCAGACAGCTGAGTCACGTAACGTGTCAATACCTATCAAAACTTGTTGAACACCCTGATTAGGCTGCCTGATTACGTTACCCAGCCTCAATACTGCTAACGTAGTGTCTTATAATAACTATGAATTTTATGAGTCAATGAAGTCAGATGGTCAGCTAAGTACAATCTGGATTATAAAAACAGAAAGAATTTTGATTTTCGGTAAAAATGTCTAAATTTTGTTTCTAGAAAATTATCGCATAATTGTATTCTCGGTAACCATGTTACAATTTCTACTCGGAAACTGATCCATCGCTCTCACGTATTTGAAAACTTGCATCTATTTGATCGGCATATCAACGCGATAATTGCGCGAGGCCCAGGATTCTAGAAGGAGAGAGGGAGAAATTTTTCGAACAGTGCGAAAAAAGGACGAATTGTCTTGCGCGCGGCACAAGTGAAGATCGTCGCCATTCGATAAAGCTTAATTTCCTTAGCGCGCAGTCAAAAGGCCGCCGTGTCTGTTGCGACTTCGTAGAACAGGTTCTGATATTTGTTTCCCCGGCGCGGACAAACAATAAATAATCTCGCGCAATAAATGCACTTGTCGGGCGTTATCTGCCGGGGCCCCGCTCGGCCGACAATGCAACAGAAGTTCAGAAGAATCGGATAATCGTCGAGCTCGGGAATCAATTAAGGACGAATCCCCTTTCTTCCATTCCAACGGCAAGCGACGCGTAAGTGCATTCCGCGTGGAGTTATCTCAATCGCGAAGAAGAAGCGATCGGACACAAGGGTCCCTTATTGAAATTCCTCCGCGGACGTATTTCCTTTTCGCTTCGCCTTTTTTTTCGTCCTTTCTCCTGCCCCCTCCCGACCCTCCCCTTTATTCCGTCTCTCTTGTACTTGCTCCCCCCTCTCGGTCTTTGTCCATCCTCGCCCTCCCCCTCTTCTCTTTAACTCATCTCTTTCTACTTACGCTATCCTATTCCATCTTCTTTTCTTCTTTCCTTCCTTCTTTCTTCACTCCGATCTTTCTTTTCCATGCATCTTTCGACGGTTAGTTCTCGGCGAGGCAGCTGCCGCTCGGCATTTGCACGTTTCGGATCTCGGTTAACGATAATTGGCAGCTACCGGCGGAGCCGCCGAAATCGAAAATTTGCCCGCAAGTGCAGAGAGCGCTGGTACACAATGTCGACACGCGAAATCTTGTTGCGATGCGCACAAGACAAGCCAACGACGAGAGCGGGACGTTTAATTGGATCGAAATTTTCGAATCCCCAGGCTTATCCCGACACGCCGAACAATGGCCCGACTCGAAAGCGTCGCGCAATTATCGCGCCAAGGCTTGCGGTCTGAATGAGCTCTTCGATGGGCGTTAATCTGCGGGCTGCGATTGTTCTGTTCGTAAATTCTAATGGATACGCGAGTCACTAACGTTGACGCGTTACTGAATCTTTGAAATCGTCCGGTAGAGCTACAACATTTTATAACTGCGGTTATTTTTTCGTATTTCATCAACATACATAACTTCTTCATTTTTAACTATGATCAAAAACTTTAGTATGCAATCAGGAATTGCACTAAACCAAATAGATTTCTGGTAGAATGCATCAAAATTTGCCACCAACTTTTCAAACAAAAACACTTCTTTTCCAAATACATTCCCAGAATTGACTGGACTTGAATTTCCTTTTTAAATAATTACCTTTCGCTGGATCGTATAATTTTGGTCTCTACATACCTGCAAACGTATTTTCATTTCCAGCTGAAAACCGAACGATCGATACTCTCGATCGAGTCGCAATAACAGTCAGGTGTCCTTATGACCTATAAAGAACCTCGCGCAAAAAGTATCTCGTACGTTGGCCGGGACAATTATCATTGTCCGAATCTCACATCGTTAGCCGCTTTCGTCGCATCACGGCGAAACGATTGCGCAAGGTATCAGCGCAAAACCTGACGCGGAGTAAAAGGAAGCGAAGCCCGCCGAAATATGTGACGAATGACAGGTGGAAAAAAGTATTTCGACGATAACGAGCAGGCGCTCATTGTTATGTCGAGTACGTGCCGCAACGCCGGGACATTGTTTTGTTAACGCGCCTCTCTCCCCGAGCCAATGGCCATCCCTTTCCGCCGTTCAATTCAACGGTACAATTTGGTTTTCGAAGCCTGTGCGGTTGCGAGCATAATTTATATCGGCTTAATGGACACGTGTATGCACCTCGAGTTTACGTGCAGAAAAAGACAAACAGGCGCAACAATATGTTTGCGTAATAATTGCATAAATGAGTAAAAAAAACTCGCACGCCGTGTCACCAGCCGCGCATTAAATTACCTGTTGCCGTTTTATTGGTAGGTTGCGTCGCCAACTTGTGGATACGACTAGCAATTCTTCCAGCTTAACATCCGTTGCGAAAATTGGCCACTCGGCAGTGCAGTAATTACTTTGTTGGGAAATTCAAATTGTCGATTCATGATTGTTACTCCGGATTTACGGCCTTGGTGACAGATGAGAGACGTATAGTAGATCAATTGACCAGAATTTATCTTGGTAGACATTCATAAAAGCCAAGGTAGGTGCTTCAACCTACAAAGTTGAAACACAACATAAAAGCTTTTTGAAGCATTGCATTCGAGTAAGGTACACCATCGATATGATATGTTTATTTATTATGTTGTAATCGTATTGTAAAATTTGATACATACCTCATAAGAAACTTTTAGAAAACAGACAAATCTTAAGTCTGCGTTTGTCATTCACAATTTTTTATGTACCTGAAAAAAGCAAAATAGAAGTCCATCTTAACGTATGATTTTTTATAATTATTTCTTTACTTATATACGTTTTACTTGTTACTTAATCAAAATATAGTCAAATTTGTAATAAATTTCTGGTCATCGATCCCCGTCCGAATTACTGGACTACAGATTCTAGACACGAACTTGTATCTTGAAAGAATCTTGCCCCCTCACGAAGTCTCGGCGGTAATGCAACGTCATAAAGTTCGGTCCGCGTAAGATAATAAAACGTGTAAGTGCAAAAAGAAGACTGCAAATGGTAGGACGGGGTGGGGGGATAACAAGGGAAAGAGGTAGATAAGAAGACACGAAAGGGGCGAGGGCACGTCAGGTACCGGGCTTGTCTATTAACAAACGGTCAGGACATTGAATAAAAGCTTATTCTCTCCAATTACAGGTGATCTTAAGCCGACAGTGGCGAAGCGTTCAGCGGATAATTCCATCAGCGTCGGCCTTGGCGGGATAGCACGGTGTGCGGGGCGCGACGACGTCCTCTGGCGCCCCTGCACGATCAAAGTCTACCAGGCGAGCGGCTCGACGATGCAGCAATCTAACCGCGTTGATTAGAGTCGTATGTAGAATCGAGAACCGGATTCCAAGAACCTGTTTCCATGTTCACGTAAGATCCCCGGAGTAATCGACTGACGGATCGGCGACCGTTCGAGTCAGCGACCCCGAGCGGCCGGCGCTCAGCCCCGCTCGCTCCGCGAGCAAGCCGCCAGAGGCCTCCTCGCGGTGTTCACGTTAAATACAATTCGCGTCCAAAGCGAAGGCCGTTCTCTTCTCTTCCTCGCATCGCCGCCTATTCGACACTTTCAGCCTGAAATTTGCATCAACCTGAACCGAATAGTATTTGCTTTTTTGACCATTTCGACCAACCTTCGGCCAGTATACGGTTCTAGGAGCAGGATTCACATCTCAAATTCATTTACATGAAGTAGACCATGACTTTGTAGAAGATTCACGTGCATGGATCAAAGTTGATTTTTATATGACGTGTACTTTAATTGTACATTCGAGATTGGATGTTAGTGAACATAATAACTGACATTTTTGGAGTTCTAGAGGTAAGTCTAAGAACCAAAATGTATTTCTTTTAGATATATACTATATACAGTGTAGTCCTTTTTATATTCTAACTTTTACATTACTTTTACATTTTTTTGATGTTATGTAAATAACACTGTGAAGTGTTGAACAATTGTCCAGTTAATGACAAACTGTAATCCTTTGCTTCGCAGTTACCTTATCTTGCAGCAAAAGACAGAAAACCAATCTTCCACCCACACCTTACTTCCCTAACCAACAGGTCAGCAGTAATACCATATATCGCCCTATCACGAAACTCTCTAAATCTATTTGCCATCAATTCTTTCTTTAAAAAAATACGTGTATCTAAACTACAAAAGCTAAAATGATCGTGAAACTAACAGCACAAGATTGTTTACAG
>JABFOV010005080.1:0-12697 GCA_022817685.1 Aradophagus sp. ZL-2020
GTACTGCACTCACCTGAAGAACTAGAAAACTTCTTTCCAGTTATATTGATTTTAGATGAAAATGTCTTGCAATTGTTTCCACCCATGTTCCACAGGTTTTATTCCAACCTGTTGAATAAAAATTTTAAATATATTATAACAAACGAAATTTATTCAAAATTAGTAATAACACTAGTTATAACATGTGGTATCTTAGTCATAAGATTATGTCTGATAAATTTATTTTAACGATAAATAGAGCACGTTACGATGTTATCTGATATTAAATATGTTATTTCACTGATTTATATGCTTAATTTATACCAAATAAATTTATTCTCTATTTAAAAATAGTTTTGAAGTAAAATAATAATTACGAGAACAAATTATATATGTCCTTGTAAAATTATTTTTTTAAAAAAATGTAAACACTTGTTTTTCATTTAAACAAGTTATTAATTTGTGATACATTCTTGAAGTATTCTATATATAGTAGATTTAAATAAAATTTTAAATAAAGTTGTTCTAATTAACTGAATTACCTTTGATAATAAAATTTAAACGTTGCACAGTAGAGGACATTCGCTCCTGAACTGAATTACAGTAAGCATTATTTCTTGAAAAGTGAAAGGGAGTTTATTTACAATGTCATTTTAGATGATTCAGAGCAATTGTAAAAGGATGTCTCTACTATTACTACATACATTTATACACATACTTATTCCGCAGTTTTGTAAAAACATAATAATAATTTATATGTAATTTTGCATAAGCATAATTTGTATCTGATAAAAAATGTATACAATAAATCTCAAATTTGTTAATTAATTTAATTTTGTTTCATGCATTAAAACTAAATTTATGACCTTTACACAAATATTATTTTGTTATGTTTAAAATCTTGTAATCAAAACAAAATATATACATAACATGAGAATTATATTAAATTTTCATAAAAATGCATTATAAAGAATTCATTTATTTGTGGTATAAAACTTTTATCATTCCACATTTTATCTATATATAATTGTGTAGTACTAACACTTTAACAAAAATTTTGCGACTTAACCTTCGCTGACAAAATTTATAGTAATATTTTGAACAATAAATCTTATCTTACCATTTACTTCAATTTAGATTTATTTATCTTAATACTTATATCTTGAGAATTAAATAAAATTGAAAAAATTGTGTAGAACATCAGCTAAGTATTATGTTTAGAAAAAGTCCTACAGACAATAACACAAAATAGAATATAATTGACGTAATGAAATGCTCTCGTCAGAGATATCTCTAATGTAATCTACCATATAAATTGATATGGTGTTGAAAATTGTTTAAAGGCAAAGAGTTTAAAGAATAGAGAATTACAAAGAAGGCAGTACTAATAATCTCTTGCACTATTGGTCAACAATCACGTGACGCTTTGATATAAGATTGGTCAATTAGATGTTTCGAAATGACGCCCGCCAATGAACTACGTAAGCTTATTTAAAGTACTTATTGAGCTCTTGGATTTTGTGTTTGTACGTTCATCAAGTATGACAGCTCTTATTCGTGAAAATGCTGATACAGTGAAGATAAAATAAACAAATTCAGTTGCCAGTTTTTTAATTAAAACGTTTTTTGAAAAAACCTTGTAATCGTGATAAAACATAAAACGTTATATTTAAGCTACTTTTAAAAATTCTACTTTTGAGGTTACGTTTACATCACTTTGTACATAAAATTTCAAGAATTATCAGTTTCAAACGAAAATGTCAACGTTATTCGACCAAATTAAACAATTATACGATCAATCACTTTACTCTAATGTTATTTCTTTGGTAAGTATTATACATCTTCTCATCAAAAAACGTATATTCTCAAACTAATGTTTGTATCAATATAACAAAAACATTTTTATTGATTAACATTAGTTATTACAATTGCAAATTAATCAACTTAATAAATAAAATGTTTAAAATTTTTATTTTAGGCTAACATAGCTTTGTCTCTGAGTGATCACAGCAATGAACTTTTGTCTTCTTACTCAAAGTTCTTAGTTTACGTTTATTATGCAGATTCTCATTTTCACATGGGAAATTACCGAAGGGCTGAATCATTGTACAAAAAAGCGCTTCAGTTGCGCAAATGTTTACTTAAATGCAAAAGTACTGCAAAGCCAAACACAGAAGGTCAAAAAGAATTGGTTTCAGACGTTGATATTAAATATCAAATACATGCATGTTTGGTGAAACTGAAGAATACTCATGAAGCTTTACAAGTATTACAAAGTATACCTGGGAAGCAGAGAACTCCTAAAGTACTAATGATTTCCAAAATGAGGATACTTGAAGTCAATAATCTATGTTAAAGACAACTATAAATTTTAAATAGAAATTTTTATTCTAATTTATTTATCACTCAATCAGAATTCATAGAGACATTATCATAGAGACATTAGATGGCCATAAATCTTTTAATAAAAGAGTTTTAATTAATCCAATGATTGTAGGTAAATATGGCCTTGGCAAAAATGTTTCAAGAACAAGGAATGGAACGGTCTGCAATAGCAACATACAAAGAAGTTCTCAGAGAATGTCCTTTAGCTTTAGAAGCAGCTGAGGGATTACTAACTTTAGGTGTCAAAGGCATTGAAGTGAATTCTTTAATCATAGGATGTACCTCAAATTTATTAAATCTTGATTGGTTAAACGTTTGGATTAAAGCTCATGCCCATATTCATAACAGAGAGTACAATTATGCAGTTACAACTTTAAGTTCACTTGACAATATGAGCTTTTTGCGTGATAATGTTAATCTATTAATAACTATGGGCGAATGTTATTATTATGCTGGAGATGACAAAAATGCTCTGCTATGTTTGAAGAGAGCTAAAATCTTGGAGTCTGATATGACAAGAGGGTATAGTTTAAATATTTATGTTTTTGTTTAAATTGAATTTTTAACTTCTTATAGATTATAGAAACGACGCATTAGTACTATCATGAAATCAATGAAGTTGTTGAAAATCACTTTTCAAATTTTCATTTGCTTAGTCTTCTAATTCACCTTTTTTACTTGGAAATTTACAAAAATAAACATATAAATTTCAAATATTTACAAAAAGTTATAATAATTTAAAACAAGTACTTTAAAGTAATGATAAAAATGCGATTAAAAATTCATAGTTTTTATCCAATACCTTATCATGTTTTACTTTTTTTTTCTTTTTCAATTTAACTAAAAACAGTCTTATAAGTTAAATTTAATGGTATTTCTGCTTTGATTAATGAAGTCATTTATTTATACATGTGATGTTTTTATGATTTCAGCCTAGATATTTATGCGGCCGTATTATATAAAACTGATCATGTAAAGGAATTAGAAAAATTAATACCTATAATATTAGCAATGAATGAGTGCACGCCAGAAACATATATTGCAATGGCTTATGCATCGTGCGCAATGCATCGTTGGCACAGAGCAACAACCTTTGTATCACAAGCGTTGACTCTTTCACCAAACAATGTTGAAGCAATCATTTTAAGGGGAAATATTCTCATAGAGAAAAAGAAATATCAGGATGCCCTTTCCTTTTTTAGACAAGCAATGCAACTAAAGCCCCACAGATACGAACCACACAAAGGTTTGGTGGACTGTTTTGCAGGGATGAGAAGACTGAGAGAAGCACTGAATATTGCGTGCAGCTCTTGTAAATTATTAGGACACACTCCAAGAGTTCTTACAGTAAGTTAAATGTTTGTGAACAAATAAGTTTAATTAAAAAAATATAACAATGAAAATAGATATAGATGTATTCATTTATATTTACTGATTTTTATTTATTTATATATAGCTATATGCTTCAGTATTAATGAAAGATCCAGTGTCAGTAGGAAAAGCAAAGAACTTACTAGAAAAAGCGTTAACTCAGGACGATTCTTATTTGCCAGCTGTGTATCTTTTAGCAGAAATTTATGAACAAGAAATGAATTTGGATGCAGCAGTGTCACTGCTTGAAAAGCAAGTTGAAGCTCAACCCACTTGCAAATTATACCAAATGTTGGGCGATTTGTGGTTGAGGTTACACAATGAAGAGAAAGCGTTGGATAATTATGCAATTGCTTTAAAGTACGTTTATAAAATACAAATATACTTTAATTAATTATATTATAGTCATGCTAATGTTAATAATCATGTTTTTTTCAGTCTTGACCCGAGTAACAGACGAGTACTAGAAGGTATTAATCGTTTAGACAGTTCTTCCAAAAAATTAGATACCACATATTATATGACTGATGGTGAAGAGCCAGCTGATACAACTTACGGAGTTAGAGATGGCCTTCCAGATACAGACAATGATGAAGTTGGAGATGACAGTGAAGCTGAAGCTGTCTGGTCTGATATGGATCTAGAAGCAAATAATCAATAAAATAATTTATTTTACATCCTTATACACATACAATTTAGGTTAATTTTTGTGTACTTATATGTATTTTTATTACATTATTAAAAAAAATAAAGAAATTAATTACAAAATTATAAGCCGATTATTTGTAATATTAATCTCATCACAATATATAAAATTAGTAAATAATGTAACAAACAAAGTAAAATTTGAATTATTTGTATAATTTTTTGTACTTACATGTAATGTAAATTTGAGTTTGTCATTTTATTAATTCACATATTCATAACAAAACAAAAACTCAAAAAATGATTTCAAATTAAATCTTTTAATTGTGTAAACGCGGCTTTAGGAATTTAAATCGTTCACTGAAATATTTATATACATACTCAGACGCATATAAAATATTGAGTTACTTAAATCATAGAAAGTGGACAGGGTGGGTTACATTTTAATAATGCAGTAATCTCTAATTTTCTATTTAAAAATAGCCCTGTAGTCATAAAATTTTACCATTTCTAGTACCTTAGATGACCAATCACAAGAAAATAAGTTTGGTTTGACAATAGTGGCGCCACTGATTAGAGTCGATGTTTCCACTTTAGAACATTCCGTTCACACGGTACATTTTTAAGACTATAATACAGTAAATAGCAGAGCCAAAGTGTGTTCTTGAAAATAATCCATAGTACTTGCGTTCATTTTAAGAATCCTTGTAAAATTTGTGTTAGATTTTATACTTCATTAATTGTGTCATGTCATCGCAGTCAACTGACTTTAAAAATAAGTGATTGGTAAAGTAGTATTATTCTGAAATTTTTTATGAGTAAACAATTGTGAAGTAAAAGGTCAAATTCAGAATAACATATTTATATTTTTTTGTATAATTGATATAATTATCAACTAAAGAAAATTTGAAATATAAAATCATTGTTTTTATTAAATTAAATTGAAATTAAATATTTAATCAATATAAATAATCGTATATTAATTGTAACTATGCATTAAATTATGTTATTTTTGATTGTAGAAAGATAAAACCAACAATTGAGTTGACATACAATTAATCAGAAATTTATTGTAACCTACACAACTTTACAATGGAATCTGAACTTTCCTCTGAAGAGCAACTTATTCAAAGGCATAAACGAGAAAGGAAAGAGTTGCAAGGTAAATATTTTATTTGTCAGTTCAACGAAGTTTAATTACTATCAAAGATATTTTATTATGAATACTATTTTATTATGAAAGAATTACATGTAAATAAACATTGCAGCACAAATTCAAATTCTCAAAAAGTCAATATGTAAAGGAGATAAGAAAAAGAAAAAGGAAGTAGGCGAGGAAATAGCAAAACGTGAAGCAGAACTCGATAGCAGACACAATGAAGAAATGGCCAATTTCAAATTAAATTCATTGACTTTGGATCCTGGTTTGGATGTAAAAGAAACAGTTACTTTGCCTGAAGATGTGCCAGAAAATAGTACAGAAACAAACAGTTCCCAGAAGGTGTCTCGAGCTAAACGAAGGCGTGACAAAAAAGCTAAGGAAGAACAGGAAAGACACAAAAGAATAATTGAAGCAGAAGCAGAGCAGGAATTTGGTCAAAGAAATATTGAGATGCAAGAAATAAAGAATATACTCTTGAAAAGAGATTTAATGATTCATGAGATACCGAGTGACGGACACTGGTTTGTATACAAAATATATATATTTTATTACTTTTAATATATAATGAAAAGTAAGCTTTAGAATAAAAATGTCCTGATTCCAGCCTGTATAATGCAATTGCGCATCAACTCAAAATGAAAGATCAATCGCCAATGGGACTTCAAGAACTTCGCATGAAAACTGCCAATTTTTTAAGAGAAAATATGAATGACTACTTGCCATTTATAACAAATCCTAAGTCTGACGATATTTTGTCACCAGAGGAATATGAAAAATATTGCGATAATATTGTGGAAACTCCGGCCTGGGGTGGAGACATAGAAGTAAGAAAGATATTTCAAATTTATTATATAATTAGTGATAATTAGTGAATATAAAATTTATTATTTATAATTTTGTATCAGAAATATATCATCAATTAATAAGAAAATTATTGACTTAAGAAGCATAACTAAATCACATCTGTTTTCAACAGTTACAAGCACTGTCGCAAATTCTGGAATGTCCCATTGAAATAATTCAAGCAACAGGTCTACCATATATAATTGGAAACAATTTCGAAGAAAGCAAGAAGGTTACACTAACTTATCATCGTCATATGTATAGTCTTGGAGAACACTATAATTCTGTTACAAAGTACATAGAGTCCGAAGAATAGAATATTTCAGGTGATTATTGTGATTGTGATACACTGTCAACGCATCTGTTCTTATAAACTTCTTGTCAACTAGAAATGTGTTCTTAATATTCAATTTTTAAAATGCCAAAAACACTACTAATTCATATCTACATGTCAATAAAATATCATTTAATTATTAGTAATTTACAGAAAATTGTCAGTTGTTTATGATTATGAATACATATTTGTAATCATGATCAGATATTAATATATATGAAATGGTTTAAATATAGCTGAATATGAAAAACGTGCATGTTTTTTTTATCATTTATATTGTAATGAGCATCATAATGGGACAATAGTTAAAATAATAATATTAATTTTATAATACTTGTTTGCATAGGTCAAGGACTGTGTGTTAAAATATTATCTTTCATTGACAAGATTATTGAAGTATGACATATTTTTGGTCAAGTTTTTATTATAAGCATTATTAATGAAAATAGTTCATGAATTCATTTCAATGCAATTTAAATATATATATATATATGGAAAAATGTAACATTTATGACTGCATTACATTTGGCATCTTATATGTACACATTTGTACATAAATAAAGCAGGAACATTGTTTAAAAAAAAAGAAAAAAAAAAGAAAAAAAAAAAGAAAAGAAAAGTCCAAAATACCAAAATGCTGTTACACATAAATGCTACAAAGTAGAAAAAATGCTTTAAAATCTATTTGCAAAATATTAATCCTTTCAAATATCGTAGTTGGTTATATACATGATTGTTTTGAAAATCTTTTGAAAAAAAAGTTAGAAAAAGAAGAAAGAAAACAAATATACACACTCTTTGTAACAAGAATAAAGTAAATTTTATTTCTCTGGAGTTGTTTCACTGCATTCATCATTTACCAATCCCTTGCTTTTCGGGTCTTCTTGTTTCATGGTAGGAAACATTATTACTTCCTGCAAAATTAAATCAAAACAATATAATTTTCATTTATGATAGATGAAAGCTAGTGACAACAGAATAAATAAGGAAAATATAATAACCTTAATATTAATTGAGTTAGTAAGAAACATGGCAACTCGATCAATGCCCATGCCCCAACCTGCTGTTGGAGGTAAACCATATTCTAAAGCTGTGATAAAGTCTTCATCAATCGATTGAGCTTCATCATCTCCAGCAGCTTTATCTTTTGCTTGTTGCAGAAATCTAGAATTAAATTTGAAAATAGAATCAAAATTAAAATTTTAACTTCATAATATATGAAACTATAATGTATAAATAATATGAATAACATTCTTTGACATACCTTTCTCTCTGAACATAAGGATCATTTAATTCCGTGTATGCATTACAAATTTCCTTTTTCATAACAAAAAGTTCGAACCTTTCAGTCAATCCCTTTTCAGATCGATGCCATTTGGCTAATGGAGACATTACTTGTGGGTGATTAATGATGTATGTTGGATTTATACATTTCTCTTCTATAAATTCACCTACGAGCTATTCAAATAATATGAAAACAAATCAATTTTAAGATCAAGAAAAAAGAATAATTATAAAAATTATAACATTCTCAAAACTTGTTTTAAAAGTTATCTTAAAGTTGTTTTTTACCAGAATAATATTTTAATTATACCTTATCTAACAATCGTGTACTTGTTAATGGCGGTGGGCATTCAACATTATGTTTTGCACAAAGGTCAGTTAAAAATTTGGTTGACTCATCAGTATGAAGCTTGTCGGCACTTGGAAATTTAACATTAAGTTCTTTTTCAAGCGTTGGAATCATCTCGACTCGACGGAAAGGTGGTGTAAAATCAATTTCTTTTTCTTCCCCTTCTGGACCATCTGGGCTGAACTTAACTTTGTATGTACCAAAGATAGTCTTCACCATACCAGATAGCATGTCTTCAGTGATTATCATTAAATCATTGTAATCGGCATACGCCATATAAAATTCACATGTTGTGAATTCTGGATTGTGAGTTAAATCAATACCTTCATTTCTAAATTGTTTTCCTATTTCATAAACTCTGTCAATTCCTCCAACAATCGCTTTCTGTTGAAAAATAAGAAAAACATAAATATTTTCTTAAAATATGCAATATATAATCCTTAAGTAAAAAACTAAAATAATACAATTATAACATTGTGAAAAGATTCATATTAGAAGAAATATGTTTTTTTTTCTTTTTTTTTTTACTTTCAGATAAAGTTCTGGTGCTATCCTAAGGTGAAAATCAGTGTTGAGTTCATTATGATGTGTAATAAAAGGTTTTGCAGCAGCACCACTAGCAATCAAACTCATCACTGGTGTTTCAATTTCAAGGAATCCTAAGTCATCAAGATACTTGCGAATATAGGATATAATTTGAGCACGAATCTTAAATTTATTTTTTACTTCATCACTAAGCATCAAATCTAAATAACGTTGTCGATATCTAGTTTCCTGAAACAATTTTAATGTGTCAATTATTTATATTTTTCCAACAATCAATTGAATACGTAAAGATTAAATTAAATAATTTGAAATTCTTACTTTGTCTTTCAGACCAAAATGTAAATGTGGCAGCATTCGAACACAAGGGGTCAAAACAGTGAGACTTTTTGGTATAATAGAAAACTCTCCCTTTTTGGTTCTTGCAGGTATACCAACAATCCCTATAATATCTCCTCTTCTAATTTTTGCTACATCTTCAGCAAATTTCTCCACTGATTCATACAGCGACGCGTTCGCCATAACTTGTATTTTAACATTGTCTCCTCGGAGATCATAAAATACTAGCTTGGTACCAGATTCACGAATAGCATAAACACGGCCTGCAACACTGCAAGTTTCTTTCTCCAAAGACTCACCATCCTTAACTTTGTCACTATACGTCTGCACAAAGTTTTCCAAAGAAATTGAAACATTAAATTTGTGAGGATAAGGATTGTTGCCTTCAGACTTCAATTTCTCAATCGCTTGAGTTCTTAATTTATAGAATTCCTGTAAATATATGTAATGACATTAGTATACGTGTATGGCAACATATTTGGTATTTTTTTATTTTCTGTTTAAAACAAATTAAACAGATTTTATTTATCTAAATATTTGTTACTTAATCAATAAATATTATAATTTTAAGATTAAATATTAAACGTGGTACTCACATTTGGATTGATTTCCTCTTCATCTTTTTTCTGTGGCTTCTTCTTTTCAACTTTATTTTTAGCATCTTCTGCAGCTTTAATTTCCTTTTCAGCTTTGGCAGCAGCTTGTTGTTGGGCTTTCAAACGCCTTTTCTGTTCACTAAAAATATACAACATTTCATTAGAAATTACAACACTAGCAAATTGTTTTCAATAAATACAATCATTATTGTAATACAACAAATCACTTATTATTAAATATAGAAAGTTAATAATTAATATTTATGACTTTTTGTACATAATTAATGTATTCGATTGCATTTATAAATCACCTTTTTACTATCAGTTTTTGTGTAAATATTGAATTGATATCTTGATACCAAATGAAATATTAGATTTAGATTATTAGATTTAAATAATGTGTTACATGAAAAGTATAAATGAATAATAAATATATATAATTATTTAATTATTAAAAGCCTGAAATGAAATATCTTGGCCAAACCTTATCGGCTAAATGCTGATAAGGTTGTAAATCAATAACCGAAAACCAAATAAATCTGATCAAATTATAACAAAAAATTATATGCTAATTTGAATGTGTATGTGTGTATTCATGAGTACAAATATTTTCTGAAACAAAATTATATTTTGTAATTGCTCCAATTCTGTTTCTTTGATAAAAAAAAAAAAAAAAAAAAAAAAAAAAAAAAAAAAAAAAAAAAAGAAAAAATTATAAAGAAAAATAAAAAGGAGGAAATAAGAGAAAAAGAAGTTTCGCCAAACATTATTTGCGTTTTGATAATTAAGGGCGCCAGTCTGGCTCGGCTCGCTTCGTCGCTCTTGTTGATTTTAATCTGAGTTTTTGCCAAGAGCAAAGCAACAGCACTCGAAATGCCAGAAGTTAATCAGAGCATTTCTTTATGCCCAGCGGCGCACGAGTACCGACCGAGTCCTTCTTCGTGCAGATTAATTCATACATTCTATCATTCACGTGCCTTTACAACACGAACTACCTGTTTCAGCCGCATACCAAAATACCCCCGGCCTGATTTGCGCCGCGCCGTATTCACACCGCCACGCATAATTATAACCTAGTTCGCCGGCGTCGCGCGCTATTTTTCATCGCGCGTCAATTAGCGACGTTCATTTGCCGAAACACATTTTAATATTAATTCAATTGCCCGTCGAGCCGAGAGAAGCAGCTTAAGATTTAACTGAAATGTCAGCACAATTGTCAGTACATTTTTTTTTTTTTTTTTTTTTTTTTATCAACGAGTCCTGAATAAATTTCACACACTGCAATTTCGTTTTCCTTTTTTTTGCACGAAAATCATAAAAATGAGAGATTCCATTTACTGTAAGAATAATCCACCTATTGTAAAGTGATTTTTTTCTTTTAAGTACAGTGATAGATATTAAAAAAACAAATTTTAGAAAGAATATCTTGAATATATACAGCTAAATGTAGCATAACATTTCTTATGACAAAAGAATTAAATAAATGACAACGTTTCTTTTTTATGCCTCGCTTTTCTTTGGCATAATTCACGATCTGTACTTGTGAATTATTTTATGGTGCATTCGGGACGATCAGGCTTCGAGTTACGTTGTATTCGCGTCGGCTTATTTACGACGTTCGAAAAAACACTTGTTAGGCTTTTTTCGTCCCAGCGTTGGACTCCTTCGTTCGAACGCGAGAAATATTGGTCTTATTAATACAACGATAGATTCATACCAGTCGTAAAAAGTAACGTTAGATGCCATGAAGCAGTTTGTGCGGGAAAATTGACTATCGCAAGATTTACGTCACATTTCGAATCAGTTATTTACATACCGCTATTTACATAATGATCGTTTCACGATAAAAATCGTTAGTTTTGCAAATGTTTTCGTTGAAAACTATTAGTCGAATCGTGCAATGAGGCCGAAATCGAATAAACCATTCTTTGTTCAATAAAAAAACTTTAGTAAAACACTAAGTCTACGGTAAAATAAAAAAAATTGTCCATTTACTTGAAACATTAAGTCGTATAACAACACAACTTTTCTTCGACAATTGTTAATTACATTACAGCAATCATCGGAGACAAAGAAGCGAATAAAGAGATACGTAGAAAAAGATAGGTAGTTGAGATTTTCAACGTTATTTCAATTTCCAACATATTAATAATAACATAACATATTAATAAATCAATTACATGTAAATCAATAAAAAAAAAAATAAATAAAAAATAAAACCAATGTAATAAAAAATGAAATAAATCTTGTAAAATTATTTAATCAAAAAATACTCTTACTTGTACACTAGGAAAAATGTCCTCAAAATTTGCATTGAAGTAAAAGGATTTTTTTTGCATCAAAAGAATCCATTTTCAAGTAAAAGGCATCCTTTTGTAGCAAAACGGCGAATTTTTCTTCAAAAGGATATTTTTCTGAGTGTATATAAAAAGTATATCAGGTTACATTTTCTAACAAACGTTAAAAACTTCAAAAAGATAAAAAAATCTCATTCTTATTTACATTTAAGCTCTTCATTAATGTAGCTACCGAAATTGATTTCACCCGAAGAAAAGACATAGCTTCCAATTCCGTCCTGACCGTGCGCTTAAAAATAGTTTTAATTAAGGCAAATGCAGTTTCCAATACAAACTGCAGCCCGAAAAACTGATATAATCGGATCCTTAATAGGTCGGAAATGCGCGAAACTTGGCGACTGATTTGTTTGACGTCGTTAAAAAAGCAACGGCCGAACGTCCTCAGGGCCGTATCAATTAAGCGGGACGAAAAACGACGGTGCGGATCTTGGAATAACTTTTCGCGGGATTTTAAAATAATCATCCGCGAACGACCGTTCGCGGCGTAATATCATCTCGGCGAAATAATGC
>JABFOV010005081.1:0-12695 GCA_022817685.1 Aradophagus sp. ZL-2020
CTCAAGAGCTTTGCTTCTGAAAAACAAAATCTCAATTTTCGCGATATTTCCTTGTATCTTGTTTATTTGATTGTCGAAATTTGATTATTGCAATAATTATTTGAAATTTGAATGCAAAAGTATATAAAACTAAATTGATCAGATAGATGATTAAATAGAAATCAAGTAGGTATTTTAATATTGTTTGTCTATAAATAATAATAATAATAAAACATTTTGTACAGAAAAATTTTTTAAATAATCAAACAGTAAATATGAATTATCAAAATGTAAACCAAAGAAAAAAGGGAACGCGATTAATTAGTAAAATTAATATTATATAAAAAAAAAAAAAAAATGCTTATCTCAACTTATTTCTGCATTTATTATACTCCTCATTAATATTTACTAATATTAACATCTCAAAAATCATATCACCGAAGGATCAAGTTATTATTTCGAAAAAAAATTAAAATATATTGTTTGTTATAAATAAAGTTACACCAACTTTATTCCTGCTTCTTTTTCTTTTCTTTCTTCGTATCATTTAAAATTTTTTTTTTATGCTAGCAATTAAAACATGACTTTTGTTGCCTGAAACTATTTTCATAGTTGATATTGATTTTTATCTTTTTGTTGAAAAATTGATATTAATTTTACAAATAAAACAAAAATTGTCTGCATAAATAGAAAGTGTATTAGTTGGAAACCATCCGTTTTCCTTTCTTATTTCGTTATATAAAACTTTCAAAAATTGATAGTTTATATACATGTACTTTATACATAGCAGCGTGAAATTTCCTTTGGAAAAAATGAAGAAGAAAAAAAATGAAAAAAAAGTATACATGAACTGGTTGCATGTAAAATAAATTTATGATACATACACAATGGATATGTATATTTATATGTAATATATATATATATATGTATATATATATATAAATCGTTTCATATATAAAAAGCGAATTGCACCAAAAAAAAGGTGACCTAAAATTATCCGAAGTCAAAAAAATAGCTTTCAGAGGATTTTTCATAAAATTCAATGTATGATAAAAATTGTTCTTGAAAATATAATTCTAAACTTACAAAAAAATTACACTATCAAAAAACTGTTGAATTAACAAAAAGGTTATAATAAATTCACAAACGCGGACAAAATATAACATCTTCGTGTATAATTTTTCTATCAAACTTGGAACATGTAAAAAATTTTATATTATATTACAATACATGTCAAATCATTGGTGATCGCATCGAAAAATGAATTAAATGACTTTGTTAGCAAAAACGACGCAGACGCAATAATTTATAAATTTCGTTTACATTACATTTTACTTATAAACTCAAGACTTATATAATAATATTTATAATAAACATAATAAAAATAATAATAATTTAATTTGTCTTTTAATACGGCTTGGCTCGATTCTTATCGCGGACTTTGTTGTTTGAAATTTTTAACAGAGACTTGGATTTCGCGGTTTCCGTAAGCAAAGTTGATGCTTCAGTTGGTACCCAAAGATTTATCGTCGAACCTTCACCTCCGGTAACTAGTGTTCCAGTCTGAAAAAGAATTTAAATAAATATTTTAAAACTATTTTCATATTGCTTAGTCAGTTTTTGATCAATTTTGACGAAAAAAAGTTTTCAATTAAATATTATGAAACAATTTTAAATTATTTTCTAATTTTCAATAAAAACATTTAACTCTTTAATTTTTCATTTACGATAATCGTTTTTAAATTTCATAGTAATATGTAAATACTTACTTTTTCATGTACCCAGCTATCCCGCACAATCTGCTTGTTTCCAGTTAAATTATATGCGAGTTCCATTTCATCATCGCCTACGTACATACATTTCAAAGTTTCTCTAAAAATGAAAGGAGTGTAAAATTAAATTTATGCTTATTTATTAATTTTATTATCCAATATATATTATCCATTACATATATCTATATAAATCATAAACACATCAAATATATAACTAAATATAAAATCAAATGAATGAAAATAAGAATCATTAATAGAGAATCATCAATTTACTTTAAAATGATTCATAATTCATCAATAAAGAAAATTAAAAAAAAAAAAATGTTATACTTACTTTGATCCAACCACTGCAAAGGGTTTTTCGAACATATTTGAAGTATGCACTTTGACGAAATAATCATTACCCTGAAATCATTAAACTATTCATTACTCATAGAACATTTTTAACTATATAATTATATAAGGATAATTGGAAAAAAGCGATGACTTTAATAGAATAACTAAGAATAATAAATTAAAATATGTTTGTATTTAAATTTCAATATTGTAGATGATCAAAATAATTTTTCAGCTTCATTAGTATATACATTTACTGTATGGTTTCTAACTATTCTATCATCATATGAATTATCAAAATCTTTTGAAATAAGGATTATTTGTTTTAGAAATGCAGTAATTTTCACTTGTTAAGTTTACATAGTTATTTTCACTAATACTATCTTTCTAAAATTTTATATCACAAATTTAATCATAAAATGTGATATTTAATTATTTGAAACAATATTAATGTATGATTTATACCTGTGACGAGTTTCTATTGTATCTGGCATACGGTGTTGCTCCGTCATAGTTCCATAATTGAAGTTCAGTGTGTTCTGCGCACCACAGATTATCATCGTTGAACCAACCAATCTTGTCCTTCAACGTTGAAACAGAAAAAGTATTTATTAATTCCTTTTATATCTATATAAAAAGTTACTTTAATATAAATTCCTTTAATTGACATTACACTTACTTCTTTTTAAATAATTAATTGTTAATTAGGTAACTCTAAATAGATATACTTTTTTATCAATTATTTTCGCTATTTGTCTTTTTTTGAATAATAAATGAAAAAAAATTTCTATTTATTTTTAATTCCAAATAATACACATACCACCGCACATTCCGTATTCAAAGAATAACTAAGCGCAACATCCTCAGACGTTTGTAACAAGTCATAAATATTGATCAGACCATCGGTACTGCCAGAGGCAAGAGTATTTCTTTTGCATTCGTGAAAAGCCAGGCTTGTGATCTCTTCAATATGCGACTGCCAATAACCACCCAGCGGAAGGTTACCTCCTTTATTTCTGGCGTTTCGGATATCCCAGAACAGTATAAACGCGTCCCCACTAATGTGTTCCGTGCCAGCTGCTAATAGTCTGTCATCACAACTAATATCAAAACTCACGATGGGCTTCAATTTCCCTGTGGTGTTATCTGTGAAAAAAAATTCAATCATGGAGAATAAAACTTTGTCATTTATTTTTTACTCGTAATTAATACAAAAAAAAAAAAAGAAATAAAAAAATCTAAATTTGAAAAGTATTTGATTTTATAATATTTTACTTTGCTGGTAATACTATTTTTATATTTGTTACTAAATTATGTTTTTTTTTGTTATTGCTTCATTGAGATAAATATTAATATAAAAATAAGATATTACCCTCAAATTCTGCAATAATTTTATCTTTCGCTCTTAAATCATAACTGGTAATGACACCCTTGTTCATGGCAACATAAACAATATTCTTGGAAATCGGACTGAACTTGATTCCAACAATTACATTATTGTTTTGGGACAACGTTGATATCTCAGTTAACGATTCGCCGATGGAATAAATCAAACATTTACTGCTGGATAACCCTGCTCCGACTCGTATATCCGTTTCACTAAAAAAAAATAAATTTTTTTTCAAGATAGTTATCTATGTGTTGTTGTTTTCTTTACTGATTTGTGACAGATATCTATAAAGAAAAAAAAAAAAATAAAAAACAAATATATAAATAAAATGTAAACAGACAACAAACAAATAACAAATGAGAAAAGGTAATAAGTAGAGTGATTAAACCAATCACACAGCAAAACTGTAAACATATGAAAAAAGTTGCATTTAACAAACGTGTGAAAACGTAAACAAACTTAAGTACTTTTGAGTGCCGCAAAGTGTCAAAACATAAGGATCATCGCCAGGCACTCTTTCCGTGATTTTGGCAGTCAAATTACAGCTTTGCAGCGATTTCTCGCTGTCATCCTCCGTACTCAATCGCTTTAAAGAATGCAAAATTTTCGACATTTTTCTAGGTTAACCTCCGTCTAACCCAACGAAGATTCATTAATCAACAGAATATATGTTATCGAACTGAAATACTATACAAACACGCTACCAACTTCACAATTCTAAACTTTGAGAATCACCTTATATCTGTTACTTTTTTTCTAACTTAACCTGTAATTCAAATGGCGCTTTTTTTAATTCGTGAGGTTTGCAGGATTTCCGAGAAAATCAGTGTTTTATTTGAAAAAATATAAATCAATCTTTGAAAAATCTAATTGATTTTGGACTTCCGTAGTATTGTTCCGCTGTTATCTTATGTCTATGCTTTCGTAAATAGTATATTTTTTGATTTTTTTCTACTATATTTTCCAATGCATTTCTTTTTAATAATAAGTGTTGAAATAATTATTCAATAAATGATGTATTTAATTAATTTAAGTATTGAATAAATTATGAAATAATTGTTGTTAGTTGAAGAAGAAAAATTCTAAAAAATCTGGTTGTCCAAAAATGAAGTTGAGTTTTTTGTTTGTAATAAATAATGATTTACATCATAAAATGTTCAAATTATTGTTAATTAATTTATAATTTTAGAACTACTTGATGCCCATTGAAAAAAGATTTAGGTGAACGTCCAATCATAAAACTTGAGAATTTTTTTTTTTTATTATTATTATAAAAGTAATAATAATAATAATAATAATAATAATAATAATAATAATAATAATAATTATAATTTTTAATTTGAGATTAAAAAAAGAAAATAAAAAGTAATACTGTAAGAACAAACATTCATGTGATTTACGTTATGTTTTTTATAATAATATGCATTTATTCCTTTTGTACATTGTTCTTTGCCATTTGGTAAAATGATTTTCATTAGTAAATGATTTGCCACGTTATAAATTTATTTTAATAGATGAAAAAAATAAATGTTGCTGAAAAAAATTATTGATAGTTTTTTATTGATGATACTTTTATGTAACATTCTTACAGAAAAGATTTTCATATATTTATACGAGGTACGCAGTTTGTACAGAATGAAAGTACACTTAACTCTCGCGTAGGTCTTCTTTCTTTTTTGTTTGCACCAAATTATCAATTTATACGGTCTAGTATGAAATAATGTTTGCGGTCACATAAGTATACATCTAAAAATATTCATAGATCACTCCCGAGGGTAGCCTGATAGGTCCCCACTCCTCATATATAAATGTAAATGAGGAGAGGGGGATGTCCCTGTAAAAAGAGGAGGGGACAGCGCCATTTCTCTCTCATCTTCACGCTGTTACCTACGCGGAAGTTACATCGAATTTTAAACAAAACATACAATGGAACTACAAAAAATACATTCAAACATGGCGAATGTGTCTATACAAAATTTAATCATCCTTGTAAATGTTTTACAATAGATTATAATCTATTTAATTTTTCAAATAAAACATTACACTAAGACTAAAATTTTATATTAATACCTCTGATTACACAGGGTATCATTTTATTTCAATTCAATTCAAAACATCATTTCATTTTTACACTTCTCCTTGTCTATTTTTCTTCACACACATGTGCATGTATTTACAACGACAACAAAAATTATAGGGACTCGTCTATTTTGCTCTTTCCATAGATCTTGTTAGTTTTCACCCCCAGACACATTACTTCAAGTGATAAACTATGGAATACAAACAGCCAACGCATCATTTTACTTAATAACTCTAAATTTTTTTAATCGGTATTATATTTAGTAGTGAAAAAAGTGTCAACTTACAATTATTCTCGTAGAAATGATCTAAATGCAGCGAGATTAACACAACATTTATCTAAAATTTATACGAATTCACATCGTTTCATTTTACTTTTAAATTATAAAACACTGAATAAAAAAGAAAGTTATAAATCACCGATTCATGTAAATTTCTAAAAATTTCAAAAGCCTTTATAATATACTTAAACGAACGCAGATTTTCGCTATTGTTTTTCATTTTTCGAATTTTTCAAATACCTTTATTTCTTAATAATGTAATTATTAAATTAAATTTAATTAAAGATAAACGTTTCCGTTAATTTAATATACGTGGGATATTGTAGATAACGAGTGCAACAAATAAATGTTTGAGACATTATGAGTCACAATAGGTGACCCATAACTTTCGGTTCAGGCAGTGTTACAAATTTGTATTCTAGTCAATGAAATTCAACGCCGACAAAATTATATGAAAAATGTGTTTCAACACAATGAATTTACTTACGGAATGTTGATACATCATAAAATAATGCTGGTTTTGAGTGCGAAACAAAACGTCAGTATAATGTTTCTATCTAATATTTTATACGTTAAAAATAGAAATAATAAATCTGCAACTAATTGATAATTTAACCAATGTTTAATCAACGAAAATGTCGACCTTGCCATTCAATGACAAATATTTTTAATAATGTCTCATAAAAGTTCTAAATACCTGTCATTTTTTCGCATGGTTAACGAGTCTAATTAATAAAAACCATTTACACATTTTTAATAAATTCAAATCTTGACAAACGTTATTAAACAGTTCGATTTAAATTATTTACACATTTTTCATAAATTCAAATCTTGACAAACGTTATTAAACAGTTAGATTTAAATTATTTAGATTTTAATGCCGGTTTGGATCATTATAAAGTTACAATGAAAAGTTATAACTTTTCAATGTAAAGTGATTTTTCCTCAATAAAAACAAATATAATGTTAGTATCTTATCAATACCTCAATAATCTATTAATAATATATTATTAGCGCATTGACAATATATTTTTAATATACCTTTATGGTAAATAATATACTTTTTAATATACTAACACTATATTTTTTGTTTTACTAGGGGGTTCATATTTTGGTTCGCCACTTTTAGAATCTTTTAACGAGCTTCAATTTTTTTTTCATAAAGACTTTCTTGAGGTCTGTAAAAGTAACTAAAATATGATATTCGACTACTGCGCCGTTTTGCGTATTTGTCCGCGTGACTAATTTTTCCCCACATCTTACACCTCGTCCTCGTTGTCGTCCATGTGCATGGATCGCTGATAGTTGCGTTTAACATAAGTGCCCGAGTTCTGTGTCTCGTACATCTTACGGTTCTCAAGATAACGTCGATAATTGTTTTCGCGTTTCCTCCGCTGCTCTTCGGCCTGTTGTCGCATCTTTTCCGGGTTCATGTGGGTCGTCACCATGTGCCTGGTCAACGAGCTCATGAATTTGTATGTTATGCCGCAAACTTCGCAGGACAAAATCTCCTCGTTTGCTCCTTGCTGCAAGGATAAAATTCGTTAATTTCAAAGCCAGTAAAAAAATAGTTTTGTTAAATCATTCAATTTGAATAAATTGAGTATTTAACAGGCGCAAATGAGATTCGTTTTCTCAGTTAAGCTGAATTTTCGGAATTTATAGGAGTAAATAATTTTGTCACATAAATATTAATAATTTGGATTCAATAAATGTATGAGTAATTTTGAGCAGTAATTTGAGAGTAATTTCAAGTCAGAAGTTATATTGAAACTGCAGCCAAACTTATGAGTAATCCTATTTATCTATATTTTGAATGACATAGATTACAGGGATGGTACAACTGGAGTTCTGCACATTGAAACGCTGTAGAAGTATCTTGTAATTTACACCACCAACGTTCAGTTCATCTAACAATATTTATATTGATTAACTAAGTTTATTAAATATTCGTCCCTAACGTGAAAAGTATTATTTCGCTCTGATTTATACTGAAACTCTTTTATTTATTGTATTCAACTTTTCTAGAAGTGGAAAAATGTTAAACATATCTCGCTGAAAGAAAAATAATTTTGACATCACGATTGGACAATTTTGATCCATTTTTACTTATCGAAATTTTGTAAATATAATTAGTACATCATTTGCATATAGCTCGAAAAAGTCGACATTTAAACACATAGACAATATACTATTGATTATATTCTATTGTATTCGATTATTTTGTTTTTGTGTGATTTTAAGCAGCTTCGTTTGGCTTCTATGTTTGTTTATTACATACGCGTTTATTAATATTCTAAACACCTTTTTTTAAGGTTTTTTACAACTTTTTCATTTTTATTATATTTCAATTTAAAATTAAGGTAAAACAATCGAAATTAAAATTCCTATCTTGTGATTTCAATATTAATATACTATTAGGCTATGTACTGTCTATTTATGAATATAGCGTTTTTAGCCGCAGGCATTTTTATGGTACATTAGTGTGATTTTTGTTGAAGACTAAAAATGCATGTTGTGTCATAGAGTTGAATAAAACGATTTAAATTTGAATGAAACGCAACTCTTCTCAATATGCAAAGATATTCAGAATGATACTTTAGCAGTATCGCATGTGAACTACATTAGTTACTAATGGAGCAGACAAAGGTTGTATAATTTCCGCTTTCATTTATACATACATGCAAATTTTCCAGATACTACAATATTGCGACTGACCGCAAAAATACCATTATGGTATCACCAATTTATGTTAACATTTTAATAAAAGCTAACATTTTTATGTGAAGATTTGTTTCTACCAAATATTGTTCCCATAAAAAGCAGAGGCATTTCACCTCCACAGTTTTCTAAATTTAAATTAATTATTCAAATATTTTTGATTCACCGTTTACTGGCATAATTGAAGTAATCTAGATGATTTCACTCGTGAAACAGCTCACATGTATGAATCATAGAAAAACTTGCGTCATTCTTGCGTGCTCCATAAATATTGTTTTAAATATAAATATAATTTATATTTATAAATGTATAAATATAATACATAAATTCTCACGCGATACTTTATCAATGTCGAATATCTTTGTTAAGTGAGTTTTAAATGAACGACAGATCCACCTTAACAAGGCAACAATGATTAAAAATCAACCATTGAGCGCGAGCGGCTTTGCTACAAACGCCGTGAATCGGGATAAGTTCATAATCAATAATTGGACGTACTTGTTGGTGTACCATCATGTGACGTTGCAAATTGTTTAAACGATTAAATTCCCGACCACACACCTCACAATCGAACTTCCTGTCCGGGTCGTGATTCTTCTTGTGGAGGGCGAGCTCGTTCGCCTGCGTGAAAGTCTTGCGGCAGATGTCGCAAGTGTAGTTGCGCTGCTCGGCCGCCAGGTGGCTCTGCTCGTGTTTGACAAGGTGGGCCTTCTCCTGGAAACGACGGCCGCAGTAGATGCACGGTAATGGTCGCGACTGAGGGTTGTGCAGAGTCAGGTGGCGCCGCAGCGCGGTCGCCGTCGGGAACGTCTTCTGACACTCCAGGCACTGGAACGGCCGGTCACCTGTGTGTAGTTTGCGATGACGTGCCAGCGAATTCTGATCTGTGAATCTGGAAGATAATTTGTTGGGTCGATTATAATGAATATCAATTTCTTTACAGTAATTAATTGTTTTAAACAAGTGATGTATTTTCTTGCAACCTCAGCCAATTTTGTGATGACAAGTGACAATAAAAATCCCCATTTTCATAATGACAATAAGAATCCCTCATTTCCACAAAAAAAGAAATGAAGAACCTCCGTTTCCAAATTAGTAACGAAAATTTTCCATTTCCAAATTCCATTTCTAAACAATGAAGAAAGAATGGAGGTTTTCATTGCCAATTCGAGAATGGAGGTTCTACATTACCAATTGGGAAATGAGAATTTTTCTCAGCCATCAATTGATTTCCAAATTCCATTTTTAAACAATGAAGAAAGAATGGAGATTTTCATTACCAATTCAAGAATGGAGGTTCTACATTGCCAATTGTTTGATCAAGAAATAACTCACTAATGAATAATTAAGGTATACCTTTTAGGGCACAAATCACAAGGGAAGTTTCTCGTTGTAATATCCTCTTCCTTTGCATGCTTCAATCGGTTATGTTTCAACAATTGGAACGATGTCTTAAATGTTTTATGGCAGATGTCGCACTTCAAGTTCTCAGTGGTTGGAATTATGACTTGTGTCCTCTTCTGACCATGCTCGTCCTCTGAGATAATCAATGAAATGGTCACAGTATTATCTTCGTTGTCCACATCCTGCATATTAGAAAGTGGGACAATTGCAGTCTAAAAATATAAATATTATTTATTCTAGTATAACTTTTAGACAAAGAGTTTTTGTAATAAAGCGTTTTTTTCATGAAATTATAAATAAATTACTTGTTTGCCAGACATATTGCTCATAACTTGTTTATCAGGAACGATAAAGTCATCTTGAACACTCGATTTAGCCAACTGTGTTTCCTCCAGCTGATGTTCCTGATTGTCCAATTCATCTCCGCTGCTATTACCAGCGATAGCATAGTTTCCATCTTCAGTTAAATATACAGGCTGCAAAGTACCGTTTTCGTCTTTGAAATACAAGTGTCCATCTTCATCCTCTTGCAAAAATATTTGTCCCTGAAACCGATTCAAAAATTAATTTGAAATTACGTCATCGCAATTGTTTTATCTATTTCATTACAGTATATTTGACATGAAAATTGTTGATTTAAAAATATTTTCAGTACCTGCTCACTGTCTTCATCCTGGGGTTGTTCCATACTTTGCTGCGAATTATCCCATTCCTGTTCATGTTCGGCCGAAATGACGTCATTAAATTGATACTGTTCACCATCTTCCACAGCTTGCGTTACATATAAAGTATTTGCATTTTCATTATCATAATAAATTGCTCCTTCAACGGGCATAGAATCTTCTTCTAGTTGATCAATCTTAAAAGTAAAAGACATGTATAAAAATCAGAGAAACGTAAATTTGATTGAATTAAGACTTTATGTTGATTATGACGTGATATTACTATTTCTTTTATTAGAATATAGACATTCATTTTAATTATCTTTAATTATTTCAAAAGTTATGTTGTGTTGATGTTATAATAAAGAATTGACTTGAAAGTACAAAGTAATTTATAATTTTAATTTCAGTAGAGTAAACTTTTTATGATTGTTAGAAGGCTGTGAATCAAAAGCACCAATGACCATTCAATGGGGAAGGGGAGGGCCAGTCATCATAAGTGGCAAAAATACATATTATAAGCGTTAAATATCATTTAAAATTATCGCAAATGGCGCTGTTGATAAACTGATAAGGGCCAGGTGGCGCTTTTGACATACTGGTAATTGCCAGATAGCACCTCTGATGTACGGATAAAGGCCAGATGGCGTTTTTAAAAAGCATCTAAATAGAACAAACTAATTTTATTCCTGTAATAAATAGGTGTTGATAATTAATAGTAATTTATAGGTTACTTCCTACCCTATGATCATTTTCAGCTTCAACTATAACAGCATGGTTGCTTTGGTGCTTTTTAGACTCTAAAACCGTGTAAACCAAGTTATCGTCAGTTCTTATCAGCTCATTGCCATCATTACTCATATCTTGTTGGTCTTCGTAACTCGCGTTCATTCTCGACTTCTTGGCATGAGATTCACCAACGTTTTTCACGTTATTTGACTGAGTCTCATTGAAAGTTCTTTTGGTTTTTGAGGTATTATATTTCTTCGAAGAGGAGATCCCCTTTTGGGTTAAAACTATTTCTGATTCGCTGTCCAGCCTTTCCAACTGTTCCGATTCCTCGTCCTCCCAATCATCGCTCACGTTATATTGGAGGGTACTCTTTGCGTTTTGCGACTCGCCGTTTGAATTTCTGTTTTGGTGATCTTCCAGTTCTTCGTACTCAACGTTTTCAACGTTTTCAACGTTTTCGGTAACTTTTTCGTTGATCTTTGACGATTCCACCTTGACGTTTCCACGTTGACGATTCATTTCAAATGGTTCTACCACTTTTTCCCCAGTATTTACGTCTTCCTCTATTTCATCTTCTTCTTCAATTTCTTCAATTATGTCTATTATTTCGTATTCCTCGACGGTTTCTTCAGTGTTACCATCAGCATCTTCGGACTCGATTATGATTTCGTCACAATTAATGGCTTCTTTCAAAATGTCCATTATTTCAACCGTATCAGTCATTTTCAAGATTATCTGTTTTTGACCTGCGTTTTTATTTGTAATGGCAAAAGTTTTGTGCTAATTTGTTTATATTCATAGGAATATAAAAAGCTATAGTGACTAAGTAGCTAGTAATTTGTCTTTCCTTCTTTAATACCTCAATAATATTTTACATCTGAAAAAAAAAAATAGATATATATTCAGACATAGAATAACTTTGGAAAAATATAACTTAAACTGAATATTGCTCTACAATTTTCCGAAATTTTATGAACATTGCAATTTTGAAATTAAGATATTTGGAGTAGATATGGGTTTATATATATAATCTTTATAACTATAAAAGTCCATCATTTATAGCTGACCTCATTTTTGTCTTTGTTTGTTTTTTTTTTTTTTTTTTTTTTTTTTTTTTTTTTTTTTTAATTTTTATTATTTTTTTTTTTTTAAAATAATTAAAAATCTCGTTTTATCATTATTATTTTAACATTTTCGCGCCCAAGAAAACTATCATCCACTTCTTTGCCCTCTTCCTTTTAATAAAAAAATCAAAAATTATTCTCCATAAGTTAGTACGTGCTCTATATGTTAATATGTATTTTATTAGTGAAATAATCTACTTAATAATTCGCAAGAG